>SJYA01007683.1:0-17998 GCA_006410615.1 Neotragus moschatus | reverse complement strand
GTCTCTATTTTCCCTTTCAGCTTTGTGACTAGCCACGTAAAAGAAATTTAGCAATTTCGCATTTTAGTAAACTGTGTTTCAACGGTAAACAAGCAGAAGTGACCACATGGGTGTCATGTTCCCAATAAATATTAGAGTCTGACGTAGGTTGGTTTCTTTCTTTCTTTTTTTCCTGACTGCTTGGGGAACTGTGAGGCTCTAGCCATCAGTCTAAACTAGATTCTTTGACTTATTCATGAAATGTTCTGTACTCAACTCTGACCAGGAGGCTTGTACTTACTATTAAAAGGCATTGCTACAGCTTGAAGCAGAGATCTGTGTCACTCACCATGCCTGAAGGCAGCGAGGAAGTCCATTCCGATTAACTGTATTCTCCATTTTTAAAAAGGGTGAAGGGTGCTGATAAAGTCGAACGTGTATGCTCAGCCACTTCATTTGTGTCCAGTTCTTTGCTACTGTATGGACTGTAGCCCACCAAGCTCCTCTGTCCATGGGATTCTCCAGGCGAGACTACTGCAGTGGGTGGCCCTGCCCTCCTCCAGGGGATCTTCCCGACCCAGGGATCAAAGCCATGACTCTTGTGTCTCCTGCATCCAGTTCTTTACCACTAGAGCCACCTAGGAAGACTGATAAAACAGAATATATACAGTCAATTCCCCAGAAATTGTTACCCTGCTTAAAGATAAAGGTACTTTGAAAAAAACATAGATCTGGACCTACAGCAAAGAATTTCAGANTCCTGCATCCAGTTCTTTACCACTAGAGCCACCTAGGAAGACTGATAAAACAGAATATATACAGTCAATTCCCCAGAAATTGTTACCCTGCTTAAAGATAAAGGTACTTTGAAAAAAACATAGATCTGGACCTACAGCAAAGAATTTCAGAAAAGGTTCATATTAAAGAGGCTGCTGCTACTAAGTCGCTTCAGCCGTGTCCGACTCTGTGCGACCCCATAGACGGCAGCCCACCAAGCTCCTCCGTCCCTGGGATTCTCCAGGCAAGAACACTGGAGTGGGCTGCCATTTCCTTCTCCAATTAAAGAGGCGTCGATCTGCTAATAACAGCATTTATGTATTTTGTAATTGCAATTGCTCTACCAGAAGCCAAAAGCAAATCACGGAAAATGAATAGTTACATCACCAAGGAGACGCTACAGGTGGAGTCACGCGAATCTGAAGCGGAGCAGGACCTCGTGGTCCCTGCACCCACCCCGTGTTCCCCACCTGCCTTTTGTCGGTGGAAAAGCTTCTGCCAAAGAGTAAATCTAATCAGAGAAGTGAGACCGTGCAGAGACAAAGGGAAACAGTCAAACAAGACCAAATAATAGTAGTTTAGTCACTAAGCAAAGTCAAGGACCTTCAGTCCCTCTTCGAGGGCTGTCGGTAATATTCTGAGCCATATCCTGTGAGCTGCTTTATATTATTGGAAACCATGCCAGGTGGAAGAAGTTAACTGCATGATGCCCAGACTGTAGCCATGACGTCAGCTGCCACGGTTCCGAGAACTGGCCTCAAGGAAGTGGGAACAAACTGATCCTGGAACTGAAAATTACCCATTCTTGAAACAATCAAGATGATGCTGGTCAGACCACCGACGGCCAATTTCAAGATGACCAGCAGACCTGAGTGTGCTGTTTCTGCGTTCAGCCCTCGTCCCTGGGTTTATAGCAGCTACTGCCCACTGATTGTACGTTTGTGTGTCCGTTTGGGGGGTCAGGATAGGGAGAACTGGCCTTTGGACAGGAGTCAAATACCCACTCCACCCCCAGTTGCAGGCATCCAAAATAAAGCAGACTTTCCTCTCCACCAACCTGGTCTCCTTACTGGCTTTTTAGTGGCAAGCAATCAGATCCTACTTTTGGTCACAAATTTATGGTTTGAATTCATGGTCCATGTAATCCATTACAGTTTTTCTGGACCCAAATTTCTGACACCTCTCTTTTCAAGAGATCTATTTCCCACGCCATTTAATAGCTCAATTGCTTGCAATCATACTCAAGCCGCAATGTCTAATCTAGCAAAAATGCAGAAGAAAAGCTAACATTTTCCAAGTGTTCAGAGAAGACAGGCTCCAACAAAATTTCACTGATATTTATGATTACTCATCTGTCGGTGCTCCCTAAATAGCCTGCTTCTAAAACCTCCGAAAGTAGTTTCTCTTGGATTCAATTGTTTTTTCAAATAAGAACTGAACTACAAATCAGATGGAACTCTGAAAATAAACTAGGTTTGAAAAAAAATCCACATAATTACAGGGAAATTAAAGAGGGAGAAGTAACTGGAAATTTCAATCATAAATCATATTTTCAAATGGATGTTGTATTACTTTTAGGAATGTGCAATTTCAGGAACAGACATCCAGTCATTTACCCCCGTAAGCAGCAGGACTACCAGATATGCTTAAACAGATAAAACATCCTCTTAAATAAACTAGGACATATCAGATATACATGAGTAAATTAATTTTTAAGAATACTTGAGTTCTCCTTTCCAATTATCTAAACTTTTTATCCCATAAACATATCTGGTTTCAAGATGACCCCAAACCCAATCCAATCTACTTGCATAATACTGAATTCCACATAAGTTAAAAACATTAGTAAACTTTCACCATACTTATATTTTTGTTCAAAAAAAGAGAGCAATATTATTAGCAATATTCAGTGGGCACACACATTTTTTGAAAGATAAATGTGAATAAAGCAAGTACCACTTAGGGATCAAATAGGAGCAGAAGAAGCACTCAATTGACCCTTGGGCTATGGACACGTAAGATGTAATTTTCATGATTCCTCTCTCCTTGCCTGGTGTTTTTCCCCACTGCAGGTATTAATCGCCAGCGAGGTAAAGCTTCCTGCAGGGTCTTTGCTTGTGTTTAATAGTCTATGCTTGTTTGTAACGGAANAAAACCTCCGAAAGTAGTTTCTCTTGGATTCAATTGTTTTTTCAAATAAGAACTGAACTACAAATCAGATGGAACTCTGAAAATAAACTAGGTTTGAAAAAAAATCCACATAATTACAGGGAAATTAAAGAGGGAGAAGTAACTGGAAATTTCAATCATAAATCATATTTTCAAATGGATGTTGTATTACTTTTAGGAATGTGCAATTTCAGGAACAGACATCCAGTCATTTACCCCCGTAAGCAGCAGGACTACCAGATATGCTTAAACAGATAAAACATCCTCTTAAATAAACTAGGACATATCAGATATACATGAGTAAATTAATTTTTAAGAATACTTGAGTTCTCCTTTCCAATTATCTAAACTTTTTATCCCATAAACATATCTGGTTTCAAGATGACCCCAAACCCAATCCAATCTACTTGCATAATACTGAATTCCACATAAGTTAAAAACATTAGTAAACTTTCACCATACTTATATTTTTGTTCAAAAAAAGAGAGCAATATTATTAGCAATATTCAGTGGGCACACACATTTTTTGAAAGATAAATGTGAATAAAGCAAGTACCACTTAGGGATCAAATAGGAGCAGAAGAAGCACTCAATTGACCCTTGGGCTATGGACACGTAAGATGTAATTTTCATGATTCCTCTCTCCTTGCCTGGTGTTTTTCCCCACTGCAGGTATTAATCGCCAGCGAGGTAAAGCTTCCTGCAGGGTCTTTGCTTGTGTTTAATAGTCTATGCTTGTTTGTAACGGAAAAGGGGATGGCACCCCACTCCAGTACTCTTGCCTGGAAAATCCCATGGACGGAGGAGCCTGGTAGGCTGCGGTCCCTGAGGGCTCTAGAGTCAGACACGGCCGAGCGACTTCACTTTCACTTTTCACTTTCACGCATTGGAGAAGGAAATGGCAACCCACTCCAGTGTTCTTGCCTGGAGAATCCCAGGGATGAGGGAGCCTGGTGGGCTGCCATCTATGGGGTCGCACAGAGTCGGACACGACTGAAGCGACTTAGCAGCAGCAGCAGCAGCTTGTTTATAAATGGGAGATAATAATGGTACATTTTTTCATAGTTCTGCGGATCAAATGAGATCATGCATTAAAGTACTTAGACTATGTATGCATGCTTGCTTGTTTCAGTCGTGTCCAACTCTGTGCAACCCTATGGACTGTAGCCCACCAGGCTCCTCTGTCCATGGGATTCTCCAGGCAAGAATACTGAGTGGGTTGCCATGCCTTCCTCCAGGGGATCTTCCCGACCCAGGGATCAAACCAGTGTCTCTTTCGTCTCCTGTATTGGCAGGCGGGCTCTTTATCACTAGCTGCACCTGCCACAACTTAAGTCCTTAAGGACTTAATTATTGTTTTCCCAAGGCAAATAACCTAGAGCAAATGCAGTAATATTTATTGTAATATTTGTTTCATTCATCTGACGCCCATACTTTACTTTGCAAACTACTGCACTCTGAAGTATGAGCTTCAAAATTTTATACAACAAAAGATTTTATCCAGTTTTATATAATACATATTTTATGGCGGTTTTCCATTTAGCAGAGGAGAAAAAATTTCTGTAAACATCTATAGGAAGTAACTGTGGACTCTGTGATTGGACCTGCCAATCACAGTTCCAGCCAAAAGTCCCAGTGCCACATTTATATCGTTTAAAGACACGTTTAAGGTCATGGGTTTCGCTGGGCACAGCACAAGTGTTCACGGAGCCCCTGCATCGGCCAGGCATCACGCGTGGTGCTGGGGATACAGTGTAAATTAGAAGGAGTAGGCACTTGCTCACACCGAGGAAAGCAGACGGATCAATAACCAAAGAATTACACCACACCGACAGACAGACTGGAGTCAGGATGTGTTCCAGGGAGCGTGGAGTGATTTCTTCCTGCCAGGAGGGGATGGGGTCAGATTTCAGAGCTGAAGTGACGTGAGCTGGTCTGGAGGAGGGCGTGAAGGCAGGGACCGGCCTCCCAGGCAGGTCACCCTGGTGCCTGAGGCAGGTAAAGAAGTCACCAGTTCATAACCCCGCCGGCAGAAAGACGGGGAGGGGGTGCAGGAGACAGCCACCCCTGCTGATGACTTGAAATTCATATTCCAACTTTCCGCAGGTGTGCAGAATTGATGACAAACGCCTGATAGAGCGGCGATGCCCAGGAGCCCAATGGGACCAAAGCCTTCACCTGACTAGACACTCAGCGGGCACGGTCATTTCTGTTTGCCTTCTCTGATCTGGTTCAATCCTTTAGAAAACTTGCTTGAAAAATAGCAATTGTTATCAACAAAATTGTTCGAAATTACTCGCTTTTCAAAGGAAGAGCCCTATGTACCTTCCTTTTAAGCCACTTTACTTTTGGCAAGAATTTTAGAAAAGCTCTCCTTTAAAAAGACTTTTCCTTCCTAGAGGCACAATACTCAGACATGAGGAAATATCAGTCAAGAAGACAAAATAAACATGTAATTCATAGGAGCCTGGAGCCAACTGGAATATACTGAAGACTGTTATGCGTGTGTTAGAGAGAGACAGCGGAGGAAGGAGGGAGCGCGGAGATGGAGAGAGAGGCCCCAGGGAGGGGGGGAAGGGGAAGGAGCAAAGGAAATCTGCAGGACTTCCGGCCTGGGGTGTGGATCGTCAGGGATGCTAAGCCTGTCCTCTCAAGGAATGGAGGGCGGGCAAATGACCTTTGCTCTAGGTCTTCCTCTGTGGTCTGTCTCAGATCGAACCTCTCCTGCCCCGCGTGTCTCTCGTTGTGATGGAGCCCACTGTTCCTGCTGTTTCCACACGGGGCAGGTGGCACCGGAAGAGCTGAGATGGGGTGAGAAACTGAATAAGCCGCCAAGCCCGTTCTCAGGCCAAGCAGCTCCAAGTCCAGCACAGCTGTTTGAATGCATTAAGCTTGATTTCGGTCTTTTTGAACACGTTTAAAGGTGATGCTTATGCTCGGCTGTGCGGGGTCTCCGGTGCTCGCACAGGCCTTCTCTGGCAGGGCTAAGCCGTTGGCTCTCCAGTCCTGGAGCTCAGGCTCTCGTTGCAGTGACTGCTTAACTCAGAGCAGGGGCTCGAGGGCCCTAGGGCTTCAGGGGCTGCGGCTCCAGTGCGTATTTGCCCTGCAGCCTGTGGGATCTTCCCGGACTCTGCACTGGCAAGTGGATTCTTTATCACTGGGCCACCAGGGAAGTCCTGTCTCAGACTTACCGGTAAGGTAACTAAGTGCTTTGAAAGAAGCTTTGGGGAGACACTTGGCATAACGTCGGTGACAAAAACACCTAAAAGCCCATGAGGATAAAGCTCCACTTTTCACCTCTTTGGAGAGAATTCTCTTTCCTCACAGAAAAGAATCGATTCCAGGATACAGAGAGGGCACCTTGAACCTGGGCAGACCATTCTCCTGGGTCATAAGAGGGAGGAAGACTAGCGGAGGTGAATCCCACAACTGGAAGATCGTGCTGGGCAGGGTAATGACACGAATTTCTGTTTCATGAGGAAGAGAGAGCCCTTCAAATAACAAGCTGCTTGGGAAGCAGCACGGCTTAGTCGAGAGAGTGTTTGGAATCCGTGAGACCCAGGTTTACTTTTCAGCTCTGCCCATCTGAGCAGTCACTTCACCACAAGGACATGTTTTAAAGATCAGATAAAATTCATGGCCTCTGAATGTACCTGGCACACGGCAGGTCCAAAAGCCTAAGTATTTTTCCCACAGACAACAAAGAATTCATAACGCACCGTGAACTGAAGTTCAACGCAAAGTTGCTGTTCACTGGTGGAAAGTCAAGGACGGACTCAGGCGAAGCAGAGAGAGTGGTGTTAGCGCGAAAAGCTGTTGCTGCTTAGCCGGTCAGCTCAGTGCTCGGGGCTCAGAAAGCCAGGCAAAAGGAGCTCAGCCTTCCTGATGGTCCAGCTCTCACATCCATACCTGATGACTGGAGAAACCAGAGCTTTGGTGACAGGGACCTTTGTTGGCAAAGCGAGGTCTCTGCTCTTTAACACATTGTCAAGTCCTACTTCCCTTTCATCTATTCAGCCATAGGCAACACTTGCTGGTTTTATGACGCCCCTCTTGTCCTTATATACCCATTGTATGCATGAAGGCGAGTATGTATCATCTGTTATGTGACCCAGACTTGACAGGGGGCAAATAAAAAACATTCCCATTTGTTTGGTTTAAAAGACGTAGGCTTTTTTCTTTTATTTATTTTATTTCAAGAGGAAAGCAGCAAATTCAGGCAGACAGTAGCTGTGTCTTTTGGCAGTAGAAGCAATCTAATAATAGCATCACCTTTCAAAAGGGGCGATGAGGGGGAGGGGAGGAAAGGAAACCCATCGGAGACAGCGGCAACGTCATTTCAGCCCCAAGTCGATTTCACTCCGCGTTTGTGTGTTTTGGACTCGCACAGCTTACAATGGTTTTTATCCCCAGTTCATGCCACCGGAGTTGGAATTCATAACACACACGTCAAGACCAGGGGATGACTGACAGTCCTGACTCTGTTAATACCCCGTAGTAGGTCTTCTACCACGGTCAGAAGTTAAGATTTATTTTGACAAGCTTTCTGCTGGTTTCGTAGACGAGAAGTTTTATAATGGGGTTATCCCGGGACTATATATGTATATCTGGCATAGATTATCGGAATCCATAGCAAAATGGTAGACAGCCCTCTCCCTTGCACGCTGGACCCCACAGGGTGTAGAGCTTGGTTTTAATTAAGTTGTTACCATCTTTAATGGGTAGGATCTGGATCATGTTTTTGAGACAAAACCAGCCAAGAAGTGATCACGAAAGTTAACTTCACAATTAAGGAAGTTCCTTGATTAAAAAAAAAAAAACAAAAAACTTTACATTTCCCTGAAGTGAAGTGATAGTCACTTAGTCATGTCCAACTCTTTGCAACCCCATGGACTGTAGCCCGCCAGGCTCTTCTGTCTATGGAATTCTCCAGGCAAGAATACTGGAGCGGGTTGCCATTGCCTTCTCCAGGGGATCTTCCCGACCCTCGAATGGAATCCAGGTCTCTTGCATGGCAGGCAGGTTCTTTACCATCTGAACCACCAGGCAAACCCCGGTGCTTGTCAGTTCCTTACCTCCAAAAGAGGCTTTTGGTATCCTTTTCAAAAGGAGAATTTACACAGCCCTTTGGATTAAGGCCTCGGAGGTTTTTCAACAATAAGTAAACGAGGGTGATATTTCTCCAAGTGACGATTTAAAGAGGCTTCCCTCGTAGAATATATGGGGTTTAATAATTGTTATCAGTAGGATTCCATGTTGAGAACTGGGATCAGGAGCCATGTCTGCCACAGTGAGTGACGAAATACCATTTCATCTTTGAGGAGTATGTTTCTGGTTTTAAAAACATCAAGGAGAGGGCTTTTGATTTCAATTCAGTTACGCCCGTAACATAAAGTTGTGTAATTCTCAGGTGACGGATGTGATTTGTATCAGAGGCAAACTGAACTCTGGTATCAGGGGTGCTCTCAAAAAGAGGAGCGGATGGGGGGAGGGGAGCGTGAGAGGGAGGGCATGTATGTGTCCTTACGGCTGATTGGCATTGTTGTCTGGCAGAAACCAACACGACACTGCAAAGCAATTTTCCTCCAATTAAAAAAAGAGAAAGTGCTCTAGGAAGACTGAGAGAATCACGCTCAGCGCTCAGAACGTGAGGCTGTGCTGTTGTAAAGTCAGAATCCTTGGACTATTCCGTTTACTCCTGCGTTAGTGCAGCTGTTTCATTGCTGTCGTTCAGTCACTAAGTCCTGTCCAACTCTTTGCAACCCCATGGACTGTAGCCCGCCAGGCCCCTCTGTCCACGGGATTTTCCAGGCAAGATGCTCATGGGTTGCCATCTCCTCCTCCAGGCGATCTTCCCGAGCCGGGGATCGAAGCCTGTGTCTCCTGCACTGATAGGCGGACTCTTTACCACTGAGCCACCAGGGACGCCTGGAATCCATTGTGTAAATCCTAAGCCATCACACTCATTCACTGAGCGATTCTCCACCGTTTTACCAGGCGAATGAAACTTCACCTCTTGCCACCAGGATTACAGGTACCGTTTGTCCATTATATTTCAAGCTCAATATAATTTGTCCATTGTCCCCTCTGTCTTATATTACTTGAAAATAAACAGTGTAATTTCATCCGATCATAACCAGCTAACTCCTGACTAACAAGTTGTCCTTTGTTATCCCTATATGATAATATACTTGGACATTAGTTGAAGTGTGAGTAGCTGATAGTCAATACAAAATTGTGGTTCTCCAAAGGATAACTGAATCAATAACTTGATTGCTTACATGACCAAACTCAAATAGACATTATGATTTTAATTCATTTTTCTGCTATCTCAGGCTTGAGGCTTTGCATATGCTAAGGTTTCTATAACGAGGCTTCCATTATGTAAGAACTGAAATATCCCTGGTATTCTTTTTTTCATTGCCTTTATCAACCACAGTGAGATTTTCCTATCAATTCCTAAAGCATCTGAATTCAGATAAACTGCAATTCATTTCCTTAAAAGGAGCTTCCGCTGTATTAAGCTATGATGCGGTCCTAGTGTTGTCTTTCAGACTAAAGAGAAATTTAGAGGTTCTATTAACTCACTGGAAAGACACATACATTTAACTTTTTTTTTTTCCAAACAAAATAGTGTGTGAGTGCTCAGTTACTAAGTCGTATCTGACTCTTTGTGACCCCATGGACTGTAGTCTGCCGGGTTCCTCTGCCCATGAGATTTCCCAGGAAAGAATACTGGAGTGGGTTGCCATTTCTTCCTCCAGGGGATCTTCCAGACCCGGGGATCAAACCTGCGTCTCCTTCCACTGTTGCTTTGGCAGGCAGATTCTTTACCATTTGAGCCACCTGGGATGCCCGAAGGGTATTGAAGCTGTACAGTATTTTTAAGACACTCTTTGTAGCACACACAGGAAAAAGGCAGTAATAACCAAATGTGGTAATGCATGGAAAGCTCTCGGCAGAGTTACTGACATCTGGGCAGGGCTCAACAAACTAGATCTGTTAGGATAAATCGTAACTGGACTGGATCCTTTTCTTGGATTCTGAAGCCTCAGGAGCATATATATAAAGGTGACCCCTTTATCTTCCCCAGATCACACTGCAGTTCTTTGAGGATTTAAGGATACACAGGAAAGGTCCTATGTGGTCAAATCTGTCATTAACCACTTTGAATTTCTTGTCACAAAATGTAGCTTTGGAGGCAAACTAAGTAGGGGGGAAAAAAACAAGAACAAAAAACAAAACAGTCACGTGAAACCTTCCAACAGCTTTTAGCCATAGATTATCCTGTCGAATGGAAAACTGTGGTAAAGTAACATCCATTTGGGCTTCCAGTTGGCACTATTGGTGAGGAACCCGCCTGCCATTGCCGGAGATTTAAGAGATGCTGGTTCAATCTCTGGGTCACGAAGATCCCCTGGAGGAGGGCATGGCAACCCGCTCCAGTGTTCTTGCCTGGAGAATCCCGTGAGCAGAGGAGCCTGGCGGTCTGCAGTCCACAGGGTCGCAAAGAGTCAGGCCCGCCTGAAGCAAGCAGGCAGGCGTGCAGCATACGTTTACCATATTAGCCGTTTAAAAAGGTGCAGCTCAGCGGCACCAAGTTCAGCCACAGTATCGTTCAGCCATCACCACCATCCGTCCTGGATCTCTTGTCGTCCCGCAAAATTGAAGCCTGGCTCCCAGCGGACCCTAACTTCCCACCTCCTTCACTCCACCTCCTCACAGCACCGCTCTTTCTTTCTCTATGAACTGACTGCTGAGTACATCGTATGACTGGAAATCTATAGGAGTCATCCTGTTGCGGACGGATGTGTTAATTTCACCCAGCGTGAGGTCCTCCAGGTTTATTTATGTTGTACGTAGTGTGTGTGAATTCACTTCTTTTTTACAGCTGACTGGTACTCCTTTGTATGCATAGATCACATTATGTTCGTGCGTTTATTCGTTGACGAAGACGAGTTGTTTTCGTCTTTCAGCTATTGTCAATAATGCTGCTAAAGAAAAAGGGAGTACAAACAGCTAGTCAAGATCCTGTTTTCAATTTTAATTCTTTTGTGTATATACCCAGAAGTGGAATGGCTGGATCATAGGGTAATTCTGTTTTAATTTGCAAATGAATTTCCACTGCTATTTTCTATAGCAGCTGCACTATACACACACAGACACTCACACACATCTCATGCATACTATGTATACCATATAATTTTTGATCGTACACTTAAGTCTGTGACTCATTTTGACTTTTAAGGTCAGAACTTTTAAATCATGAATTTAAATTGACATCTGAAATCACTTAGTTCACCATTGGATTTAAATATCATTTGGTGTAATATTTGAACTAATCATTAAATTCCTTTTAAAATAATCATAGAATATTTTTTCAAGCTGGCTTATCTCCTACGTCTCCTTCAAAATTCCACTGAAGTGTTCCACTCTGGAAGAATTCCAAGACGCCTTCCTCCTCAACATATACTTATCGCAAGCGGTCTTAAATGACTCATTTCTGAGCTTGTAGTCACCATAACTGATGATACTTTTTATTCACTTTGCCTCCAAGAAACTGTTAATCCTTCAAGCACAAATTGTATCCTGGCATTCACACATTCCTGGGTTTTCCTGATGGCTGAGTTGATAAAGAATCCGCCTGCAATGTAGGAGACCCAAGTTCCATCCTTGGATCAGGAAGATCCTGTGGGGAAGGAAACGGCAACCCACTCCAGTATTCTTGCCTGGGAAATGCCATAGACAGAGGGCCTGTAGCCTGGTGGGCTACGGTCCATGGAGTTGCAAATAGACACAACTGAGCGAGTAAGAATACTGGAGTGAGGTGCCCTGCCCTTCTCCAGGGGCTCTTCCCAACCCAGGGATCGAACCCACGCATCTTCTGTCTCTTGCATTGGCATGCAGGTTCAAAGGGCAGGGCACCCCACTCCAGTACTCTTGCCTGGAGAATCCCATGGACAGAGGAGCCTGGTGGGCTGCAGTCCATTAGATTGCAAAGAGTCGGACAGGACTAAGCGACTAAGCGCAGCACAGCCCCGCCAGATTCTTAATCACTCTTTTCATTCAAAGATGAGTTTGTATATTGAAAACTTGGGGGTTGGGGCAGTGAGAAGTCATTTCCTTTGGAATTTTTGATGGACAAAAATAGAGGAACACACATAACATTCCCCAAAAATCACACAAACTATTTGGAATCACGACTTTGGGAAATTATCCCTGAATCAAGATCATGAGAAGACACACACACAGTTATTCTAAGTTTGAAAATATGTTCAATTAATGCTTTGCAGTTTGCAAAATTTTCTCTATGCACAAAAGTGGAAGTGTTAGTCACTCAGTTTTGTCCAACTCTTTGTGACCCCATGGACCGTAACCCACCAGGCTCCTCTGTCCATGGGATCCTCCAGGCAAGAATACTGGAGTGGGTTGCCATTTCCTCCTCCAGGGGATCTTCCTGACCCAGGGATCAAACCCAGGTCTCTTGCATTGCAGGTGAGCTCTTTACCATCGGAACCCCCAGGGAAGCCCTCCCTATAGAGAGCAGTTCCTCACCTTGTCCATCTTCTCTCAAGCCAGTCGCCTTCTATATACATGCAAGCTTCTTTAGAACCATCTGTTGCTCTTTCTAAGGAGCCAGCTCATTTGCTTAATACAAATTGATAAGATTTTTGGAAACACAGATACGAAGTCTCCCTAGCCTTCTAGACTGTTGAAACTGAAAGTGTATCATAATATCCCATTCTTCATTTTGTATTTTATCTCTTTGAGCAGTCTTTCTTTGTGTGTGTGTGTGCGAATGTGTGTGTGCGTATATGTGTGTGTGTGTGTGTGTGTGTGTTTTACCCCCTCTGTCTTTGCTTTTTGTAAATAAGATGTACAAGTTAAAAAACTCCAATTGGACTGAATCCAGCAGTCATATTTCATCCAGAGTTTTGTATCCGACTACTTTGGGAGGAAAAAAAATGTCAACAAGCTCTACGTTCGCAATGACAAATGTGGATTTCATCTCGAAATCATGTATGGGTGACATTTTCGTGTGGATTTCTTTGCTACCCTAATGGTTAAATTTCAAAGCACATCTTTCCTTTTATCTTCAGCTGAATGAGACATCAAAATAAGGGCCAGATAAAGGCGGAAGTCCTTTGTCTGAAACTGCCCAGGCCTGGCCAGCTGTGATGAAAACTGTCTGAAGTTTCACAGGCTTCTTGTCTGGCCTGAAAGCTGGCGTTTGCCTCTTTTATTTTGGAAGTTTTAAAGGAATAGTGCATCTTAGGACACAATGTCCTGCGGGACAATGGGAGGCCTGTTCCTGGCGGCGTCTGAACGTAGAAGTTAGATTAAATCATTTATTAGATAATAAACCACTGATCACACAGGGAATACATGCTGTCTTTCATTGTAATTGTGTTGATTTCTAAGGTCAGCCTGGCGTTTGGTAAAATCGCGAGTGGAAGACTCAGTGAGACTGGTTGCCCTCTCATTGGGGAATCTAACCCTTTATGTATATTTGGTTTCCTAATGTCTCAGTTGAAGTGAGGCAATCAAGCCTTTTATTCTAGCTTGTTTATTTTTGAATACATACTTTGTCGGGAGAAGCACACAGACAGAGGATTGTATCTGATGATAGGAGTGAGGGGCAAGACGAAACGCGGAGCATCAAATTGCATTTGGTCAATTTCAATTAGGAAATCAGGGTGCTTCTCTCTGAGCAGCAAGTAGATTTTGCCATTGCTGCTGTTAAGTCCCTCAGTCGTGTCCGACTCTTTGCAGACCCATGCACTGTAGCGCACAAGGTTCCTCTGTCCATGAGATTTCCCAGGCAAGAATGCTGAAGTAGGTTGCGATTTCCTCCTCCACGGGATCTTCCCAACCCGGGGATCGAACCTGTGGCGTCTCCTGCATTGGCAAGTGGATTCTGTAACACTGAGCCATCAGGGAAGCCCAGCTCAACTAAGGAAAAATCAGACAGTTATGTCAGAGAATTGTATTGATGTCATTAACATGACAAAGCATTTCCTTAGTTTTTCGATTTTTTTCACATCATGCGAAGAGCTCCTTAATTTGGGAGAGACAATAAATGCGCACAAATGTAAAAACATCCTGCAGTTCTCTGAGCCTGTAGCATTATTTATATTGTTTAGTTATGACCAACCTGGACAGCATATTCAAAAGCAGAGACATTACTTTGCCAACAAAGGTCCGTCTAGTCAAGGCTATAGTTTTTCCAGTGGTCATGTATGGATATGAGAGTTGGACTGTAAAGAAAGCAGAGCGCTCAAAAATTGATGCTTTTGAACTGTGGTGTTGGAGAAGACTCTTGAGAGTCCCTTGGACTGCAAGGAGATCCAACCAGTCCATTCTAAAGATCAGTCCTGGGTGTTCTTTGGAAGGATTGATGCTAAAGCTGAAACTCCAATACTCTGGCCACCTGGTGCGAAGAACTGACTCATTGGAAAAGACCCTGATGCTCGGAGGGATTGGGGGCAGGAGGAGAAGGGGACAACAGAGGATGAGATGGTTGGATGGCATCACCGACTCAATGGACAAGAGTTTGGACAGGGAAACCTGGTGTGCTGCAGTCCATGGGGTCACAAAGAACTGGACACGACTGAGCAACTAAACAGAACTGAACTGAAGTGTTCTTTTCGAGAACAACAAATGCTTTTTTCAGAATATCTTGTTTTATGAAACGGTATAAGCACAGTACATATAACATCAAAAAGTTTCTTGAATCCAAAAGCAGTCAGGGAAACTTGAAATTATACATACAAGCTTCAGAACTCTTGGGGGATCTAGCCCCTTAAGGGTTGTTGATAAAATCTTATCTCCTGGGGCTCCTCTAACTTTTGCTTCCTGCATGGAAGTCTGATCGGCTGGCCTGGCCTCCTGGCCTGGCCTTCTGCCTCCAGCCCGGGGTCCTGTTCCTAGGAGTCTGCCTCTGCTCCTGCACGGCACACACCTGTCTCACTGGCCTGCTCACCCTTCCAGGACCTCCGCTGTGCTTTTCCACCTCCGAGCCGTCACTCAGGACGGGCCACGGCTGCAGTGTTCATCAGCTCCCCCTTCCGTCTGCGGCCGTCCCGCCTGTTCTCCGAGTCCAACTCAATCGCCGGGCCTTCTGTGAAGTTTTCCACAACGCCTCTGTCCTCTTTTACCTTACTGTAGACTTGCTTGTTCTTCCACAGCGGTGACTCTATGCTGCCCTCCGGGGAGATCTGGAAAGTGTGTGTCTTAACTGTGAAAGTGAACGTGCTCCTCACTCAGTCATGTCTGACTCTGCTCCTCTGTCCGTGGAATTCTCCAGGCAGGAATACTGGAGTGGGTAGCCATTCCCTTCTCCAAGGGATTTTCTGGACACAGGGATGGAACCTGCGTCTCCTGCGTCAGCAGGCAGATTCTTCACCACTGCCCCATCTGGAAAGCACTTAACACCTTATACCACTGTGGAAAATATCCATGCAAAGAATATTAGGAAATAACATGAGTTCCATCTCCATGTCCATTCTGTGGTTCCCTGCGTGACGACTTTGACTGTATTGAAGAGGAAGACCTCTCTGGGTTGAAACGGTAGCTTCATCACTTACCACTGTATGTGGGTGCGTATACTAAGTCACTTCCGTCCTGCCCAACTCTTTGTGACTCTATGGACTGTAGCCCTCCAGGCTCCTCTGTCCATGAGATTTCCCAGGCAAAAATACTGGAATGGGTTGCCATTTCCTCCTCCAGGGGATCTTCCCCAATCAGGGATCAAACCTGCCTCTCCTACACTGGCAGACAGGTTCTTTACCACTGAGCCCCCTGGGAAGCCTACTACTGTGTAACTTTTGGCAAATTAATTTCAGCCAGAAGTCTCTTTGCCTTGGTTGTCTCATCAGAGAAATGGGGATAATCATTTAAAGCACCTCCTCGGGACTTTTGAGGATTGAATGATTAAAATTTTCTGAGTGCAGTGTTTATCAGCCAGTGTTGTGACCAGCACCGGCGTCCCTTTTCTTAATTACCCAGTGAGCAAGCGTGTACCAAGAAGCAGTGTTCAGAGGGCAGTGTTCAGCGGTCACCTACAAGCCCTTTCACTCCTTGTTTGTCTGCTCAGCAAAACTTGTCTTCAGTTCCGCAGCCAAAGTGCTGGGGATGGACAGAGCTCCTAGCGCCTTTTATGGACAACTGCAGTCCAACGTGGGCTGTGTTTTATTTGTGGCCCTACGTGGCCAAGGACTCAGCGTTGCACCGCCAGCCCCTGCTTCTCTTGCTCTGCTGTCCCTTACTATGCGCCTGGTTTTGGAGCTTCAGTTTCCAGAAGGACATACAGAATGAACGGGCTGAGGAGGGAGTGAAGAGAGAGAGCCAGAGCAATCGAAAGAGCCTCCCGGTCGGCGTAGACACGGCTCCACTCCAGGTCAGCGTAGACGCGGCTCCGCTCCTGGTCGGCGTGGACGCGGCTCCTCCGCCCGGGGCTGGGGGCGGGGCTGCAAATCCCGGGCGCATTTCCCACGGCCTCTCCTTCTGTCCCACGGTCTGTCCCCTCAGATGCCACAAGTGGCCGATGAGCTCAGGTCCGTCTGACTCCCAGCCACTGAACGTTCCTTCCAGGCTCAGGCCTCGGGGTGTCCGTCAGTCTCAGCTTAGGAGGTCAGGCATTTCAATCTTTCTGTCTTTACTGCGGTCCTTTTAGTGGGGGGTTGGGAGAAGCTTCGTTCAGGCCTTCTAGACAGAGGCCAGGTTTAAACCAGAGACTTTGTTCACCGAATTGCCAACTTTGTTTGGCTCCTGCTTTCATTCAGCCTAAAAATTTGGATGTGAACATTCTCCAGGAATAACTCCTCCTTAAGTAAATATGGTGTGTTATTGCATAAGAAGCCCATAGAATTTTAAACTAAGAATTCTAAGGTTTCCAGAACCCGCTTCCCCTCTCATAGAGTTTTCTTTTTCGGGGGGTAAGTGATTTGTGACCACCCCTCAAGTGAAAACAAACGCTACGATGTCAAAGGTGATAGCTGGGTATTCTTTTTTGTTTAAGAATTTTGAATGTTATAGCTGGATGTCTCTTGTGGCACAAGGCATATTATTAAATATTTGCACATCTATGATTATAGATTTTTTCTTTTTTTTTTATGAGGAAGGGAGTGGGTCTATAGAGGAAGATATATTTCCCTGACCGAATCATAAAAAAAAAACTCCAAAATAGATATTCTGACCTTGTGTAATTTTTAGTTTCTGAATCTGTCACGAGTCAGGGACTCATTTTTGTGTGTGGCTGGCTGTTGTTTATGAAGAAGTTATATTTTGTGACATTGTTACTTTGCTGAGTGTTATTTGACAGATTTCTTTGGAATGCTGTTTATATTGACCCTCTGCTTATCAAGCTACCCAGGCAGCTTTTAGAGAAAAAAAGCACACGTTTGTGAAAAACACTCATAAGCCGGTTAACCCTTAAAGAAAAGCAGACCCCCAGAAAATTCCAGTGTGCGTGCGTGCTAACTTGCTTTAGTTGTGTCCGACTCTTTGCAACCCAATGGCCTGAAACCCGCCAGGCTCCTTTCTTCCATGGTTTCTCCAGGCAAGAATACTGGAGTGCGTGGCCATACCCACCTCCAGGGGATCTTCCTGACCCAGCAATTGAACCCGAGTCTCTTATGTGTCCTGCATTGGCAGGCGGGCTCTTTACTGCTACTGCTGCCTGGGAAGCCCGATAATTCCAACAGCTGCCATTGAAATAAATGGTCACATGTAGATCCCTGTCTCTTGAGCAGACTGCTCGGTGGTTCTGGCTGCCAGTACTTCCCCAGCTGCTGACTGATAAACCTGAGAAAATAGATTTATTATTTGTTAAATCTGACACTCGGAACCTCAGCCATTTTCAGGTAGACAAGCAAATGCTGATGGATTTGTGAGTCCAGCCAAATTCAGAGAGAAATTTCGATGCATATATGAAAAACAGCTGGGGATTTCCTCACAGTCCAGTGGTTAGGACTCTGTGCTTTCACTGTCGAGGGCCTTGGTTCAATCCTGGGTCCAGGAACTACAATCCCGAAAGTCACATGGCCTGCCCCACCCCACCCCCCACCCCCCA
>SJYA01007682.1:0-17652 GCA_006410615.1 Neotragus moschatus | reverse complement strand
AAAAAAAAAAAAAAAAAACAGAAGCCATCCAAAGGCAGAAAGATGAAATTTTGTGATGCATGGTAAGGTGGAGGAGCAAACAGGAAGCCCTGCAAAGAGTGATGGAGTTACTGGAACGCATCCCTAGGGTAACATAGATGGGCAGCTAACAAGGGTACGACTCCATCTGCAAAATCAGAGATCAGGGATGGGTGGTCAGGAGGCTGACAATAGTCACCCCAATATAAAATAATAATCCCTTCCCCAGTTTCATACTTGAGCACGTTTTTGGACCTGGAACTCATTAGCTAAAAGGAAGAAGGACCCCAGTCCTTCCCCAGAGTTACTCAGATAACTGAAGGCTGTGGAAAGGGGTTAGCCAAGCAATTCTGGAACAGCTGGACACAGAACTGAAACTCACACTGATACTTGGAAAGCTAAGCATCCTCATGGCTCCTGCTAAGACGGAGGGATTGATAAATGGAGCTCTAGCCCAGGACCATCTCACAGTAGTTCCAGGTGTAGCTGGAGACCGCATGGTCTCCAAATGGATAATCAGAACTGACACGCTTAGTAACTGGCATGTGTACTCCTCCTTAAGGCTTCCCTGGTGGCTCAGATGGTAAAGCGTCTGCCTGCAATGCAGGAGACCTGGGTCGGGAAGATCCCCTGGAGGAGGGCATGGAACCCACTCCAGTATTCTTGCCTGGAGAATCTCATGCACAGAGAAGTCTAGTGGTTTACTGTCCATGGGGTCCCACAGATTCAGACATGACTGAGTGGCACAGACACACACACACACACACACACACACACACACACACACACACACACTCCTCCTAATCCTGAGGTTAGAGCTGTCAGGATCGGAAGGATGGATGAAAGCTTTGAAACTGCCGCTTCTGGCTAAAATAGTAAATCAAAAACAGTGTTACATCCCCAAGGGATGACAAAGATTAGTGCTGTTTCAAAGATCCAAAGGGTGCAGGATGGTAATTCTTTGCTCCTTTGAACTCCTCTGGCCCCCATGGGAACTGCAGACGACCAGGAATGTGAAAAGTGGCAGCCCTGTAGCACGTGCCTTACCGGGAATGACGCGGCCGCTGCAGAGGTTAACGTGAACTCTCGAAAATGTTATGAAGCCATTCGTTTGCTGAATGTATTCTCCTCAGGCTTCCCTGGGGGCTCAGTGGTAAAGAATCTGTCTGCTAAGAATGCAGGAGACTCAGGAGATGTGAGTTCCATCCCTGGATCGGGAAGATCCCCTGGAGAAGGAAAGGGCAACCCCCTCCTATACTCTTGCCTGGAGAATCCCATGGGCAGAAGGATCCTGGTGAGCTATAGACAGTGGGGTCACAAAGAGTTGGACACAACTTAGCAACTTGACAACAAACCATCTCAGTCAAGAAAGAGAATCAAAAAGAGTCCACACTCACAAGGAACAGATGACAGTATGCTTCCAGCACTCTTAACAGGGCACTGCCTGGGTGGTCCAAGGGGATGAGCACCGTTCGGCCTGCTGCCAAGCGCCACACTGATCCAGCACACTGCCCACACTGTGCCGATAAGACTGAGGAGCAAGAGGTACCAGGGAGCAGGAGGCCAGAAGGCGAGAGAGAAAGCTAATAGAGACCCAGGGGCCCACCGCATCAGTAACATTTCTGAGACTCCAGTGGTCCGGTAAATACGGGAGCATGTCTCCAAAGTAAAGGCAAATTATTTCATCTTTCACTTCCCATCATGAAGCAGAAGAAAACAAAACACCTGACTGATGAGTCTGGAGGCGACATACTCCATTAGCTGGGACTCCTGCTCCAACTCCCCAGGTAGGTGACATGAAGAACCACCACGGCCCAGAGCAAGGAAGGGCTTCACAGAAGGTTCCAGCTGCAGCTACTGTTAGCCTTAGGGCTTGGGCCATGTGGCCCCACAGCCCCTGTGGTGTCAGATATGAGGGGCAGTGACATGCACAGAATCAGGCAGCGATAGGGTACACTTCCTGCATGGTTCAGAGGGTAAAGAATCTGCCTGCAGTGCTGGGAACCTGGGTTCAATTCCTGGGTCGGGAAGATCCCCTGGAGAAGGAAATGGCAACCCACTCCAGTACTCTTGCCTGCAGAATCCCATGGACAGACGAGCCTGGCGGGCTACAGTCCATAGAGTTGCAAGAGTTGGACATGACTGAGTGCTATCTTTCTTTCTTTTCTAGTCATAGGAAGGCTGCCACATGACGTGCAGCAGACTCTAAGGAGAGAATCACAACTGCGGTCTCGGGGATTGCAAAGCAAGGAGATCATTTACAGCCAAGAATCACACACCTTCTTAAAAAGAGGTTGTGGTGTGCTCCTGAAAACAGAGCACCCAGTCACAAGACACTGAGCAGTCCTGTCACCGGGACTGCCTGACACGGGCTGGGTCTGTCAGACCCACCGGGCCTCAGAAGGTGGGCGCATCTTGAGCGGAACACGAACAGGACTTGAGTCCACAGCAAGCTTACACCGCAGGTAGAAAGACGCCCGGCACCGCCACTATTGCACCAGCGCCAGCTCGTACCGACAGCCACATCGGGGTCCTGTGCCACCTAGCTGGAGAGGAGGACAAACCTCTGGATTGGTTTGGGTCAGTACATGGCAAATGACTATACAGGACTGACCCTGCCGCCCTGAAAGACCAGGAGTAGAGACGTGTTTGAGCAGAGACTCGCCTTTCCTGCCCATGGTTTTCTACCCAAGGGCTTATGAAGCATTTGATTCAATGGCCACATGACCCCCCATAACATCACCTCAGACTGAAAAACCCACCTTAAGGGCTATAATCCAGGAAGTGTGGGAATGGGGTGGCCTGCAACCGTAGGATCCACCAGTAACACCACACAGCCCACCACCCAAAATCTCCAGCCGGATGGAGCAATGTGATGGGGTGGAGCTGAGACAGTGGAAAAGCCAGATCAGAGACAATGCCTCATGAGGCTTTGGCACCATCCTCTGGGAGGCAGGATCACCTGAAATCAAACACCTGGTATTGCACTGTGTCCCCATTGGACAGGATGCATGGGTCTAATAGGCAAGGGGTGGAGGCCAAAGTGGCTTCTCCCCATCATTCCACAGGCCTCTCTCCGCTTAGGGATTCTGTGGTTTCAACCCCTCAGCTCTGGGCTCTGTGGGTTTAGACACCCTTGTCTCCAAAGAAAGAACACTCCTGCCAGTGGACACAGCAAGAGTCCCTTAAACTATAAATTTCAGTTGCCTCCTTGGCACTTCAGGCTCCTGTGTCAGGGGACTGGCAAGCAAGAACAGTCACCATTCTGGACAGAGCAACTGTCCCTGGACGTCAGAAAGAGGTCACCCTTGGGGACAAGGAAGAATGCCCTGACACCTCGGTGGCGCCCTTGGGGCCTCTTGGCACTTCCATGACCATGTGGATAGTAGACTGACCAGTGCAGCCACCCTGGCCTGAAAAGGATGCAGTGACCAGAGTCTCCGTCCCCGGAGAGATGAAACCCAAGGCGGGGGGTTAGTGAAGAGGGCTGCAGAGGAGCCTCCTTGCAGCCCTGAGACCACAGCCTCGGCGAGGGAGCAATCGTTCACCCACTAGCCTCTCCTTTCCAATGCCCCGGAGAGGTGCAACTCCCAGAAGAAGGCTCTGTCAGGCACCACCCAGGTCTCCCTGAACTGATAGAGGGCTTACCGCCATGGCTGCTGGGCAGCCTTTGGCAGGTGGTTGTCAGCCCCTCCCACTTCATTGCCTGGTCCGGGAGACATACATCCCATGATAGACCAGCATGCAGAGCACCAAGGCTCAGCCCTTTCACCACAACTCAGGACTCCCTGAAGTGCCATCCTGTCCTCAGAACTCCCTGCAGGACAAGCTGAGCTTCTATCGAGACAGCGTCATAGGTGGGCATCCCCTCTGGCCCAGTCCCGTGTCTGTCCTCTCCCGTCCAAAGACATCGATCTGCAGAGCATTCCCTAATAACCCCCCTGCCTGCTGCATCACAGAGACCAGCCCTAAGTCATTCCCTGAGTCCTAGCAGCAGAGACCACGCTGCAGAACTCTCCTGGGCCAAAGCCCATACACCTTCCTCTAGAACATCAGGCCTTCTTTACTCAGAGACCCGAGAGGTCAGCACATGCAGGACCCAGAAGAGGAGACGCCAAGCAGGCCTCTTCATGGAATTCACAGCAGCCAGATTTGGGCTCCATACTAGGAATGTCCATCTGATTCCCTAAGCTGCTGCACGGTGATGGGCAGTATTGCTGAGTCCCACCCAGAGCAGGGGAGGGCAGACATTCAGCTTGGGTTTCCTCAACGCCAAAATGGGACCAGTAAGGCTGTCCACGTGCATGTTTGCATGCCTGCGGGGCTCCTGGCAGGCAGTTACCTCTGAGAACGCAGCCATTATCATTCAGGAGCCGCGGAGCTAATTAGCCTCACTGCTGATGCAACAGGAACTCACAGCGGCAACTGGCCTGCGAAGGGGAGGAGAGGCTAGAACATCTCAGTTTGACAAATGGCTTTTGTTTACCCGTGACTGGCAAACAAACGCTCCACGCCGTGTGGCTAATCACCTAAAAATAACAGCGCATATGTTCCCTCTGAGGAGTGTTCCTTGCTAACAAGCACAGGGGCTGGAGGGTGTTGTTGGGGGTGGGGGGAGAGGCTCTGTGCTCCCTTCCCTGCCCCCCACAGTCCTGCGAGAGTACCCAAAGGCTCTGGACACTCAGCTTCCTATTCCGCACATCCAGCCCCAAGAAGCTGGCCCTCCCTTCTGCGGCCCCAGCCATGGCCCCTCAGCTGCACTCCCAGGCCAGGCCTTGCCACTTACTTGCCAGGGCTGGTATCCCAGTCTCCTCATGGCTCTGTCCTGCCCAGGACGGGCCTCTTATAACACACAGGTCTGACCACTGCCTACAACCCTCCCTGGCTTCTGGTCCTCAAGACCATGCCATCCTGGTTTTCCCCAGCTTGGCTCAGCCATCAGCACTCAACCCTCCTGGTGCCCTGAGCACACTCAGACTCTCAAGTCTCCAGGCCTCTGCAGATGCCAGGAGCAGGGCCGCTTCCATCTACAGTGCCCCTCAGTGCTCTCTGCCAGGGGCACAGAGACCAGAATGCTGGCTCTGGTGGTGACAGACGAAGGGAGTCTTCTCCCAAACTCCAGGCCCATGAGTCCAATCACTTACTCGATGTCTCGTGTTGGTTGTCAAGATGCATCTCAACAGTGTGTCCAAACACACACACACACACACACATATGCACACTCATGCATGTACAAACACACGGGCACACACACGCACTCACATTCCTCCTGCTATCACCTCAGTCCTTCCAGTTGCTCAGGCCAGAAGTCCTAGGGCTGCCTTTGACTCCTCTCTTCCTCTCCCAGCCCCTAAGCAACGCTTCAGCACACGGACCAGCTCCATCTTCCAAATCCATCAGACTTGCCCCCAGCACNCTCACATTCCTCCTGCTATCACCTCAGTCCTTCCAGTTGCTCAGGCCAGAAGTCCTAGGGCTGCCTTTGACTCCTCTCTTCCTCTCCCAGCCCCTAAGCAACGCTTCAGCACACGGACCAGCTCCATCTTCCAAATCCATCAGACTTGCCCCCAGCACTGCCATCCAGTCTCCACCTCTGGCCTCTGCCTCAGCCCACCACACAGCCCCGAGGGGGTCCTTTTAAAACTGCTCACAAACTCTCCCTTCTCCTCTCCAAACCCTCCTGCAGGTTCTCCATCTCAGAGTCAAGCCAAGTCAGGGAAGGTAGCCAAATATAGCAAGTAAAAATACAGGACACCGGAAATACAGGACCTCTGAAATTTGAATTTCAGAGACAGGCACATTAGACTGGAACATGCCTATATTAAAAAGTCATTTATCGTTTAACTGAAATTCACATTTAACGGGGTGTTCTGTATTTTTCCCAGCAGCCAGGCCCACCCCCACGCTCCCCTCCCCCACACTCGCGTCAGCCCCACCCTCCCTGGCAGCCCGGGCTGGCTTTCCCCAGGGCCCCTCAAGCGATTCTTCCACATCCCGGACAGTTTCCTCCGCCTACAGAATTTTCCTCTACATCACTTGTGACCTGCCCCCTCGCCCGCTCCAGTCTCTGCTCAGACGGAACCTGCCACCAAGGCCTGGCCTGACCCCCGAGACCCAACAGCAAGCACCCCGGCTGCTTCGCTTCCTCTTTCTCCACAGTCCGTGTCCCCGCCCACCAGAAAGTCGTCTCCTCGAAGGCAGAGAGATTTATCTGTTTTGTTCACAACTGTATCCCTACACTTAGCACTGTGCCTGGCACATCATAGTCAGTAACTATTTGTGGAATAAATGACGTCTCTGCTGCCCCGCCCCCACGTTGCCTGGCAACGCCTCCTCAAACTGCAGGGACCGCTGCCCGGCCCCTCCTGACCACACTCGGGGGGCACCAGGAAGGAAGGATCACCCCTCGTCTGTGCTCCTGGCCGCCGAGGCTGCCCCCAGACACAGCACAATCCAGCCTATCCTGGTTGATACACTCCCACAGCTCCAAAGAACGCAGGTGTGCTGGCCTCATTTCCTAAATTTAAAAAAAAAAGAAGAAATGTGGAACTTCCCTGGGGGTCCACTTAAGAATCTGTGCTCTCAATTTGGGGGATGGGGGTTCAATCCCTNCTGCCCCCAGACACAGCACAATCCAGCCTATCCTGGTTGATACACTCCCACAGCTCCAAAGAACGCAGGTGTGCTGGCCTCATTTCCTAAATTTAAAAAAAAAAGAAGAAATGTGGAACTTCCCTGGGGGTCCACTTAAGAATCTGTGCTCTCAATTTGGGGGATGGGGGTTCAATCCCTGGTCAGGGAACCAAGAACTAAGATCCCGCATGCTGCATGGCAGGCCTAAAAAAAAAAAAAAAAAAAAAACCTGATAGGGATGAGCCACGTGTTAATGAGGATGGTGTGTGAGACAGAAGATTTAAAATGTCTGGAGAAAATCCAGGCTGCAGAGTCTGAAATCAACAGCTCTCCGTAACCTGCATTAGAGCCGTTCTCTCCCCCTTTACAGGCATCCCCACTCGTCTAGGGGCCCTACCAAGTGGGAATTGTGTCCCATTCCCCTGTTTATCCCCAGTGCCTGATCCATGGGAGGTGCTCAGTACATGTGAAGGAATGAGCGAGGTGCATATGTAAGTGAGTAAAGAATTAAATAGCTTAGAAAACAGAGTTCTAGTCTAAGGCTTTCAGAGGGACTGGTTTGAGACCCCCATCCCTCCAGGTAAAGAGTCTAGGTGTTTAGCTCTGCTAAGCAAAGAAGGAAGAAGGCAGAGGAGCCATTCCTCCCTCCAGCCCACATCCCGTCAAGCTCATCCATGTTAGCATCCTCTCAGCAGCCCCAAAAGTGCTCCTGAGACTCCTGGTCCAGATGGAGAGACGGAGGCCCAAGGAGACGCAGCCGTTTGCAGAAGGTCACACTGTGAGTGGTGAGAGGAGACGGGGCTGGGGTCTCAGCCATGGCCGAGCTGCCTCGCCCTGGGTTACGACAACCATGGCAGAAAGGGCACTCTGCTCCCTGGATGCTCCTTTGCACAGTTCAGGGAGGCCCCCTGAGCAGGGAGGCGGGACAAGCAGATGCACAAGAGAATAGACCCTGTGGCTTTGCTCCAGTCTTCCCACTGGCTGTACAGGGGACTCGGCCTGGCTGTCCTCCCGCGTCTACACTGTTCCCTTCTGCCTCTTACCACGGTTCCTGGGCCCACACTAGCTTCAGAGTCAGGCCGATGTAGGTGCCTGCCTGGAATCATTGCATTTGTCTCAACATTTTTTTTGATATTAATATCATTCTGGACTAATGAGTCCAGCCCACTTCATCCCAGCTGGAGCCTCGGATGTCTGCTGATTAATTTGTGCAGAGCTGGCTCGTGGAGGGAGGTAAAGGGGAAGGGGGGAAGGGGGGGAGGGAGAGGGAGAGCTGCGTGGCTTCCAGAGTAGAAACAGGTTTCCTCTGCCCACCAGTGATTTTCCCCAGGTTCTTAAGCCCTCTGCCAGTGATGGGCGCAGAAACGAGGAGGCTCCTCCCTCCCCGGGTACTTGCTGTCCCAGTTCAGGGGGAGGAGACGTGTGCTTTCTCCAGGCTGCAAAAGCGTGGGCTAGAGGAGAGCCCTCGGCAGGGACTGGAAGAGCAGGCTTCTGGCTCATGCCAGCCCTGCCCAGTGTTGCCTGGGGGCAGGCGTTGTCCTCTCTGAGCCTTGTTTTCCTCATCAGAGAAATAGGAGCAAAGACCCCAGTAGATCACAGTTAGTTTGAACTCAGATTTGTCAACCTGGCTTCCATTTCCAAGTCCCCCATTTGGGGCCAGGTGGCCTTGGGCAAACCACTTAACCTGTATAACGGGACAGTGAACAGCAGCTACCTAAGCTGCAAGGATTGAACAAGCTCGTAGAAGTGCAGCGCTCAGCCTGGCACTCAGCAGGACCCAGTGCTAAATGATCAGCAGCTAACTGTCACCACACACAGCAATAGTCAACTGATGAAGCAAAGCCTTGTGACTCCACTCAGTGGTATTATACAGCTACCAAAAGGGATGCACAGACGTTTACAGGGTGGCCCAGGAAATGCCCCTGTTCAAATGACTGCAATATACCTGTTTGAGAGAATTTCATCTCCCTTTCGTAGCAGGGATAGCCAAGCCTCAGAGAAAGGATTTGATTTGTCCCAGGCCCCTGGGGAAGCACACGGCTGAGCTGGGAGTCAAAGACAAGGAAGATCAGCCTCACGATGAAATCTCTTTCCTCTTTGCCATGATCCCAGCACATCAAATTTTAAAAATTGATTTATTAAAATCATGAGCCTGTGGACATTTCATTCTGGTTCCTGTCCATGTGACTGCGATATTTTTGTGCCATAGATAATCATTTTTTAAGGCAGATGATAATCCCCGTCCCATGTTCCCCACTTGACTGACATGCTGATCAAAGGAGCTAATGGCTGTGGGAAGGTTTTGGAAATAGGAAACGGCTGGGCCCCAGGAAGCAACAGTCAGCATCATTACAGGACCTGGGTGACTAAGCTTAATGTTACACATCCATTCATTCATTCAACAAGCATGCATAATGTCTAAAGGTACATGTTCTAGGCTTATGGCAGAAAGTGAAGAGGAACAAAAGAGCCTCTTGATGAAAGTGAAAGAGGAGTGTGAAAAAGCTGTCTTAAAGCTCAACATTCAAAAAATTAAGATCATGGCGTCCAATCCTATCACTCCATGACAAATAGATGGGGAAGCAATGGAAACAGTGATAGATTTTATCTTGGGGGGCTCCAAAATCACTGCAGATTGTGACTGCAGCCATGAAATTAAAATTAAAAGATGCTCCTTGGAAGAAAAGCTATGACCAACCTAGACCACATATTAAAAAGCAGAGACATTACTTTGCCAACAAAGGTGCATCTAGTCAAAGCTATGGTTTTTCCAGGGGTCATGGATGGATGTGAGAGTTGGACCATAAAGAAGGCTGAGCACCAAAGAACTGATGCTTTTGAACTGTGGTGTTGGAGAAGACTCCTGAGAGTCCCTTGGACAGCAAGAAGATCAAAGCAGTCAATCCTAAAGGAAATCAGTCCTGAATATTCATTGGAAGGACTAATGCTGAAGCTGAAGCTCCAATACTTTGGCCACCTGATGTGAAGAGCCGACTCACTGGAAAAGACCCCAATGCTGGGAAAGATTGAAGGCAGGAGGAGAAGGGGACAACAGAGAATGAAATGATTGGATGGCATCGCTGACTAGATGGACATGAGCTTGAGCAAGCTCCAGAAGTTAGTGATGGACAAGGAAGCCTGGTGTGCTACAGCCCATGGGGTCACAAAGAGTCAGACATGACTGAGTAACTGAACTGAACATGTTCTAGGCTTAGCAGTGAACAAAAGAGATGATACTCCTGGTCCCTTGAAGCTGACATCCTTCAGCTTCAGGAGACAGACCATAAACAGACACAAGTGTTACAAGGAGAAGAAAGCAAGATAAGGGCACTGGGGAGTGAGGTTCTTTGTCTATAGTGTCACAGAGGGCTTCTCTGGTAAGGCGACTTGGAGGCTAAGTGTTTTGTTTTGTTTTTCCTTTTTTCGGACGCTAAGTTTTAAACATAGTATGAAGGTGTAAATGATGATATCAAAAGCAAATGCATTCTAGTTCAAGGAAGCAGCAGCAAGTGCAAAGGGCCTGAGGCAGGAGTATACCTTTGATGTTCAAGAAATGCCAAGGCCAGTGTGGCAAAGGTGAGTGAGGGGAGAATGATTAAGAAAGAGGGTCCAGCAGGGATGCAGAGAATGCAGGGCTTTGTAGGCCATTGTAAGAGCCTCAGGATTTTTTTTTTTTTTTTCATCTTGGGTGTACATGAGTTCCCAATCTTGACCCCCCCCCCCCACCTCCCACTCCACATCAACTCTCTGGATCATCCCCGTGCACCAGGATTTATATGGCTCAACTCAAGGATTTACTTCACCATTTTCTCATTTGGTGTATTATTTACATTGCCTTTTCCTTCCAACAATTCCCCATTTCTGACTGGATCAAACCAAATTCATTGACATAGCACTCAAGGACTTTCAGTGTCCTGGCCCCCATGTAACTTTCCAGCGTCCAGTCTCTTGGTTTCCCACGCCCCACTCTCAACCCCTCCACCCACCTCTATGCCTTCACCCATTCAGTTTCCTCTGCCTGGCTTCACTCAGGCTCACACTTAACAAATATCTGGTGAGCACCCATTAGGTGCCAGGCCCTACGGGAGGTATCAGGAGAAACGGAAACACCTGCCCGCTGTCCCTGGTCTTCTGGCCTCTAGCAGAGAGAACAAACCAGGAAAGTGTGGGGAAATGAGTGTGTGATTCCCAGAACTGTGGGGCCATGGCAAAGGCTAACAGGGCCCCCACTCTGGGCTGAGGGGCGGTCAGGATGACCCAAGAATGAGCAGCAGTCAGCCCAGGACAGAGGTGGGAAGGAAGAACCTACCCCTGGAGAGCAACCAGAGGAGAGGGGGAGAGAAAGAGGCCAGCCTCACACGACCCTGTGGACAAGCTCAGGAGTCAGGCCTTGATACCGAGGCCCGTGCAGGGCTTGGTGGCCAAAGGCTCAGCTGGCTCATCCTCTGTGCCCAGCTTCCTCCTGGGTATCTGAACCAGGCCAGGAAGGCAGCTCAGCAAATAGGCAGCACCCGCCCAGCTCAGCGCTGGGTAAACAGGACTCTGCCCTGCAACTGCTGCCTCAGCTCAGCCCGCAGCTGCCCGGGGATCAATATTTGCCTAGAGCCCCATGTCTCCTAGTAAGTGTTGGGGCATCTGCCAGGCAGACCTGACCTGAGGGGAGCTGGCAGGAAAGGGATCAGCTTCAGGGGACCCCCATGTCTCACTCTCTGGGGTGCTGGGGTGCAGGACCCAGACCTGGAAGACCCCCAGCCAGGGCACCCTTGAAGGTCTCTGCCTGTGTTTCAGTGGGGTCTCGGGAAACCTCATGCCAGCTGGAAAGCGGAGAACAGAGTGAGCTGGAGAAGGACAACCCACTGCCACACCCAGTCACAGAGGAGCAGCCAGCGCCCTCCGCCTTTCCCACTCACTTCCCCTCCCCCTGCTCCTTCTGAATACCGTGCATTCTACATCTGGCGGGGGAGATGGGAACTGGAAAACTGTACTCCTCCTCTCCGTGCCTTTTGAATGATTTACCTTGTGCATTATTCAAATGAGTATTCAAATGAGTAAACCGTAAGGTAATATGCGTTCATAATTTTGGTTATTTATTTTACAGTAGGTCCCTGTTGGTTACCTATTTTAAATACAGAAGTGTATACATGTTAATCCCAAACTCCCAATCTATCCCTCCCCTCCAGCCTTCCCCTGCTGGTAACCATAAATTCATTATCTAAGTCTGTGAGTCTGTTTCTGTTTTGTAAATAAGTTCACTTGTATCATTTTTTTTTAAGATGTTCATAATTTTTTTTTAAAAATTGTAAAGAAGAGTGTATGAGTTGCAAATGAAAGTTCCCTCACCCCCTGATCTTGCTTTCCAACGGAACCTCATTTGAACTTGGGTGAGATTTCATTTTTGTTATAAATAGCATCACGTGGTACATTCTGCTTTCTACCTACATATACGCCCGGGACTCTATGCCGCACTCACACATCCGGGGTCGCCTCCCGCTTCTCACTCCCTGAATTTGTTCTGTAGTTTGGATGTACTGTGATTCATTACACAGTCCCCTTTTGATGGGCGTTTGTTGCCATTACAAATATTACTGTACGAATGTCCTTTTACCTGTATCTTTGCATATTTGCTGAAGCTGATTTGTGGAATAAATTTCAAGCTGGAGGCCTCGTGGCTTGTTCATGTTCACATTCAACAGAATTGCCAAATTACCCCCCATAATGCCAGTGCCGTCCTCATGAAAGTGCTCGTTTCCCCATCCCCAGGTTATAAGACAACCTTTAGCTCTTTGTTAAACTTATGGGTGAGAAATGGTGCCTCATTTTTATTTCTATTTCTTAATTATTAGTGATGTTAGACATCTTTCAGGCGTGTGCTTGTTATTTGTATTTCTTTTTTCCGTGAACCGTGAACTTCATACACTTTGAACAGTTTTGGGGTAGGGTTTTTCTTTCTTTGTTTCATATCAACAGTGTTTGGGCACCTAATCTGTGGTGGACATTGTATTCAACAACCTCTCAAGAAATAGGAAAAAGTATGTCCACACCCAGGCAAGGGATGGAGGCAGTCCCAAGACAAAAGACAGCCAACAAGCTTTGAATCTTATGAAACTTGAAGCATCTGATCACAAGTGGACTGGGTCTCCATTTTCTTGTCAGTAAAATAGAAAAATACAGTAATTGCTGTTCATTAGTGAAAAAAAAGCACAAAATTGTTTGTATAAATCAGAATAATTCAGAAGCAATTGACAGAAAACCAATCAAAACTGGTAAAAACACAAAAAGGAAATGTATTGACCCATGTGAATAAAAGCATGGGTTTCAGAATGCTTGGATCTAGGTGCGCAAACAACATCACCAAGACGAGGCTTCATCTTGCAGCTCTGCTTTCCCTTGTATTCTCAACCTAAATGTGTTAAGATGGCCCTCAGCAGATCAACGCATATCTTTTTCGTTCAACAGCCCATGAAGAGTAACTATTTTCCAGCAGCTCCAGCAAAAATCCAGAGACCAGTTTTCATTGGTCCTGACAGGGTCATAGGTCTGTCATCAAGCTAATCATTCAGGTCTGAGTGATAGATGATATAAGATGAGAGATAAGAGTGAGTCCTGTATGAAGCATATAGCTGGAATATGAGCATGGGAAATTTTGACTGCCATGACTAAAAGAAAAAACGGGCTAAAATTACAGCTGTCCCTACACTGGATTCTAGCCCTGCCTTGTCTGTGTACCCCTGGACAAGTCATTGCTTCTCTCTGGCCCTGGAGTTCCTCACCTGTAAAACTCGGATATTAAATTCAATCACTGATTTTGATCTTTTACAGATCAAAAATCTGTCTCTTGGCAGCTTTCCATCTCTCTGAATCAGTGACTTACATCCTTCCCCCGTCTATCTTACGACAGTATCCAGTTAACCTGCCTCAATTCAGACGAAAGGGACTCCGGGAAATGCAATCTTTCTTTACCAAGTAAAGGAAAATGATAAAACTTTTGGTACCTCTGCCCCAAATTCTGTAACATTTACTTATTATAAGGTCAATCACTTAGAACAATGATGTTGTTTTAAAGGATCAAGAAGAATAGGAAATTAGATATTTGATATGGTTGACAGATACAATCATGTTTCAGCCTCAGCACTGGCTTTTTCAAGTCCTGTCCTTTTTAAAATTGTAAATATCAAGAAAATCCCAAGTTGCAAGGAATACGAGGTGGAAATGCTCATGGCATTTAAAAGTTTGCTTTGCAATTTCAGTATTCTCTGTAACTACACAAACAGAGACAGAGAAGAAATTTTAGTGTCAAGCCTGCACTCAACACGGAGGAGAAAATGGCAGGCCACTCCAGGATTCTTGCCTGGAAAATTCCATGGACAGTGGTGCCTGGCAGGCTACAGTCCATGGGATTGCAAAGAGTCAGATACGACTGAGGGTCTGAGTGGGCAGGCTGCACTCAGTCCAGGTAACCGCACATGTAAGAAGCCGTGCTGGTTGTCTCTGCCATATTAATATTTAGCATGCAAGATACCTGAGAGGTTTTGTTGCATTGGCTACGATGTTTAAATAATTAAACCTATTTAACTGTGAAGTTCAAGTATAACGTTCATGGAGCCCTCTGCTTTGGCGAGCACAGTGCCAGTGATCTGTGAGCTTTCCAATGCGTGCACCGAAGAGGAGTCCTGCTGGGTGTCCTCCTGCAAGATGTTTCACTTCATTAGGCTTTGGTTTCCTCATGTGTCATGGAATACCTTGCACACCCAAGGAAATCGAGCAGAGAGACAAAGTTTTAAAAAAACAAAAGGATAGACCAAAATGTGTCACTGTAACATGTAGACATCAGTGACTCCATGGGTGGCCTTTAACAATTGGCAAAGAGCGTTAAGCATGAAGCTCTAGCTTTAACAGATCAAAACAGCCAAATAAAGGCAATTTTGCATACAATACAGTTGATCCCTGAACAACGTGGATTTGAACTGTGAAAGTCCACTTAGCGTAGACTTTTTTTCAGTAGTAAATACTACAGTACCACATGATCCACAATGAGTGGACCCATGGATGCCAAACGGCAGGTACGGAGGAACTGTAGAAATATAGGGCCAACTGGAAGTTATAAGCTGATTTTCAACTGTGTGGAGGGTCCTAATATATGAAAACTGGTAGCTCGTGGTTCTTTTCTAGCCCATAGACATATTTTATTTTAAAAACACGAACTGAGACATTTCACATGACAGATTTCTAGTCTCTCTTTAGAAGAAAAAGTTCCTATATAAACACATATGAGAAAATCGTGATCATGGGTTGGGCAAAGACGTCTCTGCTACACAACAGCAAAAGAATGACCAATACAGTACAAGAAAAAGTTGAGAAACTGGACACCATCGAAATTAAGAATGTCTTCTTTTCAAAGACAAGAGAAAGAAAAGATTTCATACTTGAGAGAACGTGTTTGCAGATCAAATATTTCACTTAGAACAATCTGTATCTTGACAGAGAACCCTGAAATCTTTGAGGCCATAAATCTTTTTTATCTATCATATAAATAGTTAAGATTCTATTTATATGAAATGTCCAGAATAGGAAAATCCACAGAGAAAGAGGGAGGGGGAATTGGTGATGGGAGTTGGGGGTGATGGATAAAAGGTGTGAGATTTCTTTTTCTTTCTTTCTTTTTTTTTTTTTGAGATTTCTTTTTGAGGTGATAAAAATATCTTAAAGTTGACTGTGGTGATGGCTACACAATCGTTTGAATATACTAAAAATCATTGAATTGCATACTTTATTTTTAATTGGAGGATAATTGCTTTACAACTAATATTGTGTTGGTTTCTGCCCTACATCAACATGAATCTGCCATAGTTACACATATGTCCCCTTCCTCCTGGACCTCCCTCCCACTTTCCGCTGCGTCCCATGGTTCGTAACAGAGCTGTAGGTTTGAGCTCCCTGTGTCAGAGGGCAAATGCCCGCTGGCTGTGTTTTCCATGTGCTGATGTTTGTGTTTCGGGGCTGCCCTCCCATTTCGTCCCACCTGCTCCTTCCCCACTGTGCCCACAAGTCTGTTCTTTATATCCGCGTCTCCACTGCTGCTCTGCAAACAGGTTAACCAACACCATCTTTTTAGGTTCCATGTACATGCATTAATGTATATGTTTTTCTCTTTCTGACCTACTTCACTGTATATAATAGGCTCTAGGTTCATCCACCTCATTAAAACTGACTCAACTGCACTCCTTTTTATAGCTGAGTAACATTCCATTGTGTGTATATATACACCACAATTTCTTCATCCATTCATTTGTTGATGGGCATCTAGGTTGCTTCCATGTACTACTTACTGTAAATAGTGCGCAGTGAGCATTGGGGTACATGGGTCTGTTTCATTATGGTTTCCTTGGGGTGTATGCCCAGTAGTGGGATTGGTGGGTTATATGGTAGTTTTATTCTTAGTTTTTAAAGGACTTTCCATATTGTTCTCCATAGAAGCCGTATCACTTTACATTCCCACCAACAGAGCAACAGGGTTCCCTTTTCTCCACACCCTCTCCAGCATTTATTGTTTGTAGATTTTTTTGATGATGGCCATTCTGACCAGTGTAAGATGACACCTCATTGTAGTTTTGATTTGCATTTCTTTAATAGTGAGGGATGTTGAGCATTTTTTCATGTGTTTATTAGCCACCTGTTTGTCTTCTTTGGAGAAATGTCTGGTTAGGTATTTTGCCTACTTTTTGATTGGGTTGTTCGTTGAGCTGCTTGTGCATTTTGGAGATTAATTCTTTGTCAGTTATTTCATTTGCTATTATCTTCTCCCATTCTGAGGGCTGTCCTTTCACCTTGATTATAGTTTCCTTTGCTGTGCAAAGCTTTTAAGTTTAATTAGGTCCCACTTGTTTATTTTTGTTTTTATTTCCATTACTCTAGGAGGTGAGTCATAGAGGATCTTGCTGTGATTTAGGTCGAAGAGTGTTCTGCCTATGTTTTCCTCTAAGAGTTTTACAGTTTCTGGTCTTACATTTAGGTCTTTAATTCATTTTGAGTTTATTTTTGTGAACAGTGATAGGATGTGTTCTAATTCCATCTTTTCACATGTCCAGTTTTCTCAGCATCACTTATTGAAGAGACTGTCTTTTCTCTATTGTATATTTCTGCTTCCTTTGTCAAAGATATTGTGCCCATAGATGTGTGGGTTTATCTCTGGGCTTTCTATCAGAAAGAGATATTAAGGGAACAATCCCATTCACCATTACAACAAAAAGAATAAAACACCTATAATACACCTACCTAAAGAGACAGAAGACCTACATGCAAAAACTATAAGACACTGATGAAAGAAATCAAACATGACATGAACAGATGGAGAGATATACCATGTTTTTAGACTGAAAGAATCAATATTGTGAAAATGACTATACTACCCAAAGCAATCTACAGATTCAGTGCAATTCCCTATCAAACTATCAATGGTATCTTTCACAGAACTATTAAAAGAGCAAAAAAATGTCAGAATTTATATGGAAACACAACAGATTCCAAGTAGCCAAAGCAATTTTGAGAAAGAAGAAGGAGCTGGAGGAATCAACCTTTCAGACTATACACAAAGCTACAGTCATCAAGACAGTATGGTACTGGCACAAGAACAGTAATATAGATCACTGGAACAAAATAGAAAGCCAAGAGATAAATCCATGCACCTATGGACACCTTATCTTTGACAAAGGAGGCAAGAATATACAATGGAGAAAAGACAGTCTCTTCAATAAGTGATGCTGAGAAAACTGGACATGTGAAAAAATGGAATTAGAACACATCCTATCACTGTTCACAAAAATAAACTCAAAATGAATTAAAGACCTAAATGTAAGACCAGAAACTGTAAAACTCTTAGAGGAAAACATAGGCAGAACACTCTTCGACCTAAATCACAGCAAGATCCTCTATGACTCACCTCCTAGAGTAATGGAAATAAAAACAAAAATAAACAAGTGGGACCTAATTAAACTTAAAAGCTTT
>SJYA01007681.1:0-17867 GCA_006410615.1 Neotragus moschatus | reverse complement strand
TTCTTTGATTTGCATGAAACCACTGGGTTGACTTGAATTGGCCAGATAATATTATTTCTAGGCCAGTATATGTAATTGACAATTCAAGACAATTTTCTTCTCCCTGTGGTACAACAATATTGATTTCCAGATAACAACTATTCCTACAACACAACAATAAAGCCAGAGAGTGAGACCAATAGTGACATAGAAAAGACTTACAAGATGACCTGCAGAAACATAATTGAGTACAACTGAACCAAAAAAAAAAGATTATTGTTTGAAGCATGAAATTTATGTAAAATTTGCTACCTCAGCATAATCTAACTATTCTGATTGATATAAACACAAAGCAAATTTTCTCAATGTGGTTACATATTTAAACTATTTGCCTATATAATTTAATGAGTAACATACACTGTTTATCCTAGTACATTTACCTTTTTCTTGTTTGCTTTCATGCTGTTAAGTTCAGTTCAGTCGCTCAGCATGTCCAACTCTTTGCAACCCCATGAATGGCAGCATGCTAGGCCTCCCTGTCCATCGCCAACTCCTGGAGTTCACTCAGACTCACGCCCATCGAGTTGGTGATGCCATCCAGCCATCTCATCCTATGTCATCCCCTTCTTCTGTCCCCAATCCCTCCCAGCATCAGTGTCTTTTCCAATGAGTCAACTCTTAGCATGAGGTGGCCAGAGTTAGAAGGTTTTATATTCTTTATCAGTCTGTAGAAAGTACACAGTAAGGATGTACTGAGAGTTAAGGTAAAAGCATTCTACTTTGTACACCAAAAACCTAATCCTTTGGGAGAGCATAACATTAATAATAATAAAAAAAATGTGGAGGAGTAAATTTGGAATCATATAAGTGCCACTTCTGAGAAGTATCTCTGTGATGATAGCTTGTCCTCCAAGACAAGAATTATATCTTTCTGGAACACTAGAATATAGTTTTCACTCACATTTGCAGTGTGAATGGAAGATTGTTTGCATACGTAGCTCTAATAGATAAGGTAAGAAATTTTAAAAACTACCTTAAGAGAACATGCAAACAAGCTAAACTCATGAAAATCTTCAAGACAGTGATGGAAGATAGGTTTTCAATAACACATGCTGTCTGAGTTTTGGCTTTACCCACTCCCTTTAATCCTTTAGTTGTCTTACCAGACAGAACTAGGGCACAAGTTATTCTACATAGTTGGGCTTGTATGTGTGGGGTGCAGAATATCTGTCATTTCAATAGAGGAGAACACTAAAGGATGAGCTCTTAAAAATAAATTTTAATTATTTTTATTGGAGTATAATTGCAAGGAGAGAGAGGAAAGCCTTCCTAAATGATCAATGCAAAGAGCTAGAGGAAAACAATAGAATGGGAAAGACCAAAGATCTCTTCAAGAAAATTAGACATACCAGGGAACCTATCATACAAAGATGGGCATAATAAAGGACGTAGATGGACCTAACAGAAGCAGAAGATATTAGGAAGAACTGTCAAGAACACACAGAAGAGCAATACCAAAAATATCTTCATGACCCAGATAACCACAATGACGTGATCACTCACCTAGAGCCAGATATGCTAGAGTGTGAAGTCAAGTGGGCCTTAGGAAGCAATACTATGAACAAAGCTAGTAGAAGTGATGGAATTCCAGCTGAGTCATATCAAATCCTACAAGATGATGCTGTAAAGTGCTGCACTCAATATGCCAGCAAGTTTGGAAAACTCAGCACTGGCCACGGGACTGGATAAGATCAGATTTCATTCCAATTCTAAAGAAAATCAATGCCAAAAAATGCTAAAACTACTGCAAATTTTGAGTGCTACTACTCAAACTATTTCACTCATCTCACATGCTAGTAAAGTAATGCTCAAATTTCTCCAAGGTACACTTCAACAGTACATGAACTGAGGACTTCCAGATGTTCAAGCTGGATTTAGAAAAGGCACAGGTACCAGATATCAAATTGCCAATGTCAGTTATATCAGAAAAAGCAAAAGAATTTCAAGAAAAAAAATCTACTTCTGCTGCATTGTCTATGCTAGAGCCTTTAGCTTAGTGAATCACAACAAACTGTGGAAAGTTCTTCAAGTGATGGGAATACTACATCACCTTACTTGCCTCCTGAGAAATCTGTATGCAGGTCAAGAGGCAACAGTTAGTACGTCAAGACTGTATATTGTCATTCTGATTATTTAACTTGTGTGCAGAGTACATCATGAAAAATAACAGGCTGGATGAAACACAAGCTGGAATAAAGATTGCCAGGAGAAATATCAATAACCTCAAATATGGAGATGACAACACCCCTATGGCAGAAAGTGAAGAGGAACTGAAGAGCCTGCTTATGAAAGTGAAAGAGGAGAGTGAAAAAGTTGGCTTCAAACTCAACATTCAAAAAATGAAGATCATGGCATTTGATCCCATTGCTTCATGGCAAATAGATGGAGAAACAATGGAAACAGTGACAGACTATTTTCTTGGGCTCTAAAATCACTGCAGATGGTGACTGCAGCCATGAAATTAAAAGATGGTTTCTCCTTGGAAGAGAAGCTAGACAGCATATTAAAAAGCAGAAACATTACTTTGGTGACAAAGGTCCATACAGTCAAATCTATGGTTTGCCCAGTACTTATATATGGATATGAGAGTTGGACCATAAAGAAGCCTGAGCACTGAAAAATTGATGCTTTTGAATTGTGATGTTGGGGAAGAATCTTGAGAGTCTCATAGACTGCAATTAGACTGCAAATTAGTCAATCTGAAACTCCAGTACTTTGGCCACCTCATGCGAAGAGTTGACTAATTGGAAAAGACTCTGATGCTGGGAGGGATTGGGGGTAGGAGGAGAAGGGAACGACAGAGGATGAGATGGCTGGATGGCATCACTGACTAGATGGCCGTGAGTCTGAGTGAACTCTGGGAGTTGGTGATGGACAAGAAGGCTGGCATGATGCAGTTCATGGGGTCGCAAAGAGTCAGACACAACTGAGCGACTGAACTGAAATTAACTGAAAGAAACTCAATTCTGAATATTCATTAGAAGGACTGATGCTGAAGCTCCAATATTTTGGCCACCTGATGGGAAGGACTGACTCCTTAGAAAATACCCTGATGCTGGAAAAGATTGAAGGTAGGAATAGAAGGGGAAAACAGAGGATGAGATGGTTGGATGGCATCACTGACTCCTTGGACATGAGTTTGAGCATGCTCCAGGTTTTGGTGATGGACGGGGAGGCCTGGCTTCGATGGAGTCACAAAGAGTCAGACACTACTGAGAGAATGAACTCACCTGAGTTGCTTCACAGTGTTGTATTAGCTTCCGTTATACAAAAAAAGTGCATCAGTCATATGTAGACAAATATCCCCTTCTTCTTAAGCCTCTTCCAATCTCTCATCCCACCACTCTAGGTCATCCCAGAGCACCAAACTGAGCATCTTCTGCTCTATAGTTACTTTCCATTAGCTATCTATTTTGTATATGACAGTGCAAATATGTCAATATGCTACCCTCTTGTCTCACTTTCTCCCCCTACCTGCTGTGTCCTCAAGACTGTTTGCTACATTTGCCCTGCAAATAAGTTCATCTATTCTATTTTTGTAGATTCCATGTATATGTGCTAATACCATAAAATAAATTTGAATTATTAAATGCCTAAGTAGTTAAGTATTTAATTCTGAAATACTCAAATATGAGCATTGTATGCATAATTCCATATTTATTTATAAGTTAAAAATATATACATTTGACTCCTATTTTACTTTACTTTAAAAATATGTCAGCTCAAATCTCTATGCTTTTAGAGTTCATAAAACATTTTTACAAACACTAATATACACACTATATTTCAAATTTAATAATTAACAAGCTAGATGTACACCTCTTTTCAAGTAGAGAAAAGAATCTCTACTTTAGTAGTAATTCTAGTAGATATTCTTATTCTTATTCAATAGTAATTCAAGCATCTAATGAATAGTAATTCTTTCAAATTAAATTTTATTCAGTATTACAATAGAATCTTTAAAATCAATAGTAGTCTGTCTGAAGAAACAGTTTTGTAATAGAGAACTACTATGATCAATAAAAAGCTGCTAAATATTTTGAATCAATTTAATTCTCATCAAAAATTTGAATTGAGGGTGTTCCTTAACTTATACTTGAAAGCTTATGAAGAGAGATTTAGGTAAACTGCAGAAGTCTCTATACAGAACTGGACATTCCAGTGCTCTCCCTAAATGTTTTTTTCTGCTTACTACACATTTACCTATATATTATAAGGTTAAAAAAGAAAAAAAAACACTATTCCAATAGTTCAGAATATAGGATGTCCAGGACCCAGGACATTGTGCTGAAGTCAGGACACATGATTGACTTTGCTATGCATCTCTTCATCCAAGGTCAGAGTCTGTAAGGCATCTTTCCTTATCTCATAAGGTTATAACCATTCATTAAACCTGAATCTCAAAGGTGATTCAATGTACTATATTCAAGTGAGAAGAGAAAACCTCATTTAAGCTTAATTTGGTTCTCTAAATATTTAAGATGCTATGCATTTGAGTAGATTGTATGCATGTTTAACTGTTAAAGTTTTACTGGTTCCTTGAATCTGTGATGAGTCCTTTGTGTATAGCTGAAAATGTTTAGAACTCCAGAGAAAGCTGGGGTAAAGATAAAATTTGTCTTCCGGTTGTAAAGAATCTGCCCAACAATGCAGGAGACCTGGGTTTGATCCCTGGGTCAGGGAGATCCCCTCGAGAAGGAAATTGCAATCCACTCCAATATTCTTGCCTGGGAAATTCCATGGAAAGAGAAGCCTGGCAGGCTATGGTTCATGGGGTCGCAAAGGAATCAGACACAACTTAGTGACTAAACAACAACAATAACCTCAACCATAGACTGTGATTATATTATTTTTTATTTACTTTATCAGTGATAAAATTCCAAGTCCTGTTCTTGTAATTAAACCAATATACATTATATTGTACTTTGGTTGAAATAGTGAAAATAACACTTTGAACAAAAAGAAGATACGTTTTCCCCAATAATTTACTTGAGAAAACTAATACCTTCATTACTTCTAAGAAGTATTTTTTCTGAATATATTTCATGGAATTGATCAAATGGATCCTGCTTCAGCAAGTTATAATTTCATTTGAATTTCTAGTTACCATAGAAACAACTTATTCCCAAAACACGTTTTAAAATGAGATTATACTTAAGGGGAAATGATTGCACTAATTGACTTTTTTTTCTTTTTTTTAAGCATTGGAAACTAAAAGCTTTAAAACATTTTACATCTATGACTATTCCCAGAAAAGAATGTATTTTCAGAATTAATTCACAGAAAAAAGAACAAAGTGCTGGTTTATCTTTGTTCAATGATATGTGTTTTTACATGGAAAATGCACACATTGTGTTTCTAAAATTAGATTGTGTTAAATTTTGATATACAAAAAAACATATATGATAGGAATAAGATAAAACACTAAGAATATTGAAAATAATTTTATTTATTATTATATAGTAAGGTAAAGAATTACAAAGCAAGAGACAGTTTCTTTTAGGAAAAATCTGCAAATTAAAAGATGCATCTAATGCATCTCCTAGCATTTTTCTCATAGGTAATTTATTACATGAATAGCAATGTTTCTTCAAATATGAAAGCACCAATTTTAAGAAGTAAGGGCACTAATAAAATCTACTGTGAAATAAATGCTTCTCTAATAAATGTACTATGAAAAAATATGACCTTTATAGAGTCAAAAAGGCAGTTTATTTTTCATTCTTAAAATTAAGACACAGGATCACAGATTGTGGAATAACCCAGAATAGTCTGCATCAGGTGTTTTAATAAAAAGTTGTCAGGAGCCAGCGTGAGGAATCCCACCCACAACAAGGTCGAGCTGCAGAGACCTTGATGGGCAAGGCGATTCGGGTCTCAGGGATTCCCCCTGGTATTTCCTGAGCATGTACCCCCAAAATAAGAATCTACCTGACACTGTGCTTTTTCTATTCTTCTGACACTCTCTGGAAAAAGTTAACTCAGGGCTTTAGTCTTCTGCATTTGAAAGGGATGTTTCAGCTCAACCCCTTCTGATAATGCTCTAACTTGCCTAATAGGTTCCCCGGACCTTTTACAGCTTTTGAATTCCTTACAGCCCCCAACTGCGAGAGGCACAAAGCTTAAAGCATCTTAAAGATACAGAACCTTTTCTAAAGAGCTAAAAATCATATTGGTGATAGGATTTCACTGTTTACTCAGTGATTGCTGCCAGACCTCCTTATTCTTTATCTTTTAGGCACCTGGGAGGATGTTAATCAATGTAATCAGGATGTGGATAAAGGTATATAGTAGTTTTGATGTTAGCAACACTAGACTTTTGAGTTACTTTTTTTTTCTTTTTTTATAAATCACTGTACTCCTTTTACTTGTTATAAATTGCTGTGTCCTTGCTATGTAAGAATGTAACTTTATTTAGTGCTTTTTGAGAATGGCTCCAAACTTTGGGAAGAACAACACTTTTAGCATAAATAAACCTTCTGGTTAACAAACCGTTTTCAGAAAAGGGCTGTAAAATGTTAATTGGCCTTTTGGCCGGAAGATGATGTAAATCATCTAAGGCTTGTGTATACTAGGTATGCAGAGAGAAAAGCCTGGTTTTGATAAGAGTCTGGGCTGCTAACGCTGCATAACTTTGTATTACCCATTGATCTCTGTGTACAATCAAAAAGGTATATAAGGCCTTCTGGACAATAGAGGCCAGAGCCAGTTGCTGGACTGGTTTCCCCCATGTCTCTTCTCTAATTTATGGCTGAATTCCCATCTGGGGCATGGAGGCTCACTATGTCTACTTACTTGTCCCGGCTTCTAAGATCCACGCAATGGGGAAGCCCAAGATGGGACACCCCTTGATATTTAGGAGGACGCCGGTGGCCTAATGTAGATGGTGCAAGCTTCTTGCCTGGAACTTTATTGGCTTTCCACATAAACCAAGTTATTCAGCCTCTTCTCCACTTAATTTTCCCACTATACTATTATTTCCTAATCTTATATATCTAAATAAATACTTGTTTCTAATATTCCACACCATCCCCGCTTTGAATTTCCCTGGATCCACTGGGGCTGGACCCTGGCAAAAAGGGAAAAATTAATGCAGGCTTTCATAGGTTGTTAACCAAGAATTTGGATTGAAAAGTAACCACTTAATATATATTATTATGTTATGAAACACATCTCATTTATTAGTAGGGAAAGCTATGTATCCTTAGCAATTCAGTGACTAGTCCACAGTTTTAATATGGAGTTCTGCCAAAGTACAGCATGGGCTGCAAACACAAGGTTCCTCAGTCTCATTTCCATCGTTCCTGACATAGTTTCTTTCATGGCATTCATGTATTAACTTCTGGAAGACAACACATGATTGCCTCAAATTTGTTTTAAACAAAGGTATCAAGAATTCTGAAAGGAAGTAATTTTGGGAAATTATGGCAATTTTTAAATAAATTAAGGTACAACCTCCTTATTGGACAGCATATGGCCATTAAACAGATTCTTTCAGCATGTCTATAATAGATATATAATGGGTAATAATTAAAAAATAAATGTGTATTTTCTACTGCTTGTTTGAATATATGACTTTGACTCAAGCTCAATCAATTTATCCTTCTACCTGGTGGACGGTTTTGAAAGGAAGGGAAGTGGAGGAAAAGGATGGGACTTTAGTCACACTTTTAAAACTTTTATTCTTCTGAAAAACAGGAGGCATATTACAACCTTCAATGTGTTGACATTTCTTCCACCTACTTTCTAACCTTATCTTCGAAAAAAAGTAAAAGTATACACCAAACACAAATAGTGATACATTCATTGCAGTCTTAATATAGAATTGTTTTCACACTCACTATTTATTTTTCTTTTAATTCCTCTTTTAAAACATTTAATTCTTTAAAATTATTTTTTTATAAATGATCTTATAATTAATTCATTTATCTTTCTAATCTTTGTGCTATATATACTTTCTTTTTTTGATACTACCTATTTCTGATTTGAATACTACATGGGGCTTCCCCAGTGCCTCAGTGATTAAAAATCTGCTTTGCAACACAGGGAACACCATGTCCAAATCTGGCCCTGGAAGATTCTACATGCTGTGGAGCAACTAATCCCATGTGCCACAGTTATTGAGTCCACATGCTACAACTACTGAAGTCCACAGGCCTAGAGCCTGTGCTGCACAACAAGAGAAGCCTCAGCAATGAGAAGTTCTTGTACTGCAACTAGAGAGAAGCACTCTCTCACCACAACTCGAGAAAGCCTATGTGCAATAACAAAGACCCCCACAGCCAATATATAAGAACAAAAAGCAAAAATAAAATTTTAAAAAATAAAATGTGTAATTTAAATGTTTAAGAAATTGCATATTTGTTTTAGAAAAGTGAGGAAGTATCAAAGTATTATATATATCTAAAAGAGAAATAAAATTACCAGATACAATGGCTGCTATTTTAATATGCCTCCTATTGGTTCTTATAGTTGTACAACTTTCTAAACATAAACAGTACTATATACATTTTATATTTATGTCTAAAACATTTCATCATATTCTTGCATAATTTTCGGTAAATTCTGAAGATAAAATTTATTGAGAAATATTGAATAAGTTACAGTTTGCAAAAAAATTTAGTGATGGCAATTCTTGAATTCCCATGATTGTTTTAGGAAAAACGAATTGCAGAGACCACTGATTCTCTTGAGTTAGTCTAAAGATCATTTTCTAATTTATCGATTTAAAAACTAAATAAATTTTGAGGTTTCTAGATAATGGCACATTATGTGTTAATTAACCCAGGTGCTTCCTTGTGTGAAAGAGAATTTTAGTAAGTCCCCCCTGCAACCCCTATTTCCCATCTGTCCCAACCCTTCCTCTTCTAAAAGGATAAGCACTGAGAATTCTATTTTTCATATGAGGAAAATATAATCTCTATTTTCTTTTTATTTTTCACATTGTCAAACCCATGATCCAATCATTTTGTTTCCCTGCCTCTGTAATGTGACAAAGAAAAATGAGTTTTGGATTAAAAGAATCCCCTGGTAATAGAATGGTCTTGTTTTTTAGCTGATTAGAAGCATTAAAAATAGACAAACTAAGACTGTAGGAAGGCAAAAAGGACCGCTTATAACACGTTGAGATAAACACTGAGGAAAGAGCAGAGAGACAATTTCAACAGAATATAAATGAAACAAAAGGCTGGTGACAAGGGAGATAAAACATGACCTGGAAAAACTAACTAACGATAGATAAAGTAAATACTTATAATTACTATAAGCCAGGTACTAAGTGTATCTCATATATCATCTTATTTCATCTCTGCAGCAGCTCTATGATTCAAGCATTGTTGAACCAAACTTATGTGTGAAATGAAGCCTAACAGTAAATTGTCCAAGATTAGTTAGCATTTAGCAGACGAGGGTTGAAATGTGAGTTTAACTGTGTTAGAAGACAGATATCCTAAGCACAGTATTCTATTTCCCTTCAAAGGAGCAATAAGAGTTGGTATTCCAGGAAAAAAAAAAAAAAAAGACTGATAATAGTAAAAATTGTACCCGAAATATTAACTGTTACTCAAAAACATTTAAATATAGTTCTGTTTAATATATGTTTTAGCTGTTTTCCTAAGTTGAAAATTAGATTTTATTTATTTTTTAATTTTTATTTTTTAGTTTGTTTTGCTTTACAATGCTGTACTCATTTTGCCATNAAAAAAAAAAAAAAAAGACTGATAATAGTAAAAATTGTACCCGAAATATTAACTGTTACTCAAAAACATTTAAATATAGTTCTGTTTAATATATGTTTTAGCTGTTTTCCTAAGTTGAAAATTAGATTTTATTTATTTTTTAATTTTTATTTTTTAGTTTGTTTTGCTTTACAATGCTGTACTCATTTTGCCATACATTGACATAAATCAGCCATAAGTATACCTGAGTTCCCAGTCCGGAACCCCCCCTTCCCTGTCCCTCCCCACAACATCCCTCCGGATCATCGAAAATAATATTTATTCTTTGGAAAAACAGGAGGCATATTACTTATTTCACAGCATTATAATAAAAATAAAACATAGAAATGGTGGTAAAGTGCTAAGTCCAAGTGCTAATCCACACTAGGAACTTATAGTCATTACTGTAAGGACATTACTTATAATTACACTGACTATGGGCTTTGCAGTTGGTGTAGTTGGTTAAAAATCCATCTTCCAATGCTGGAGATGCAAGAGACAGATTTAATTCCTGATTCAGGAAGATCCCCTGGTAGGAACTGGCAACTCACTCTAGTATTTTTGCCTGGAAAATCTCATGGACACAGGAGCATGGAAGATGGCTGTCCATGGGAGTCTCAAAGAGCCAGACATTACTGAGCTAGGTTGTGGTGGTAGTATAGTGGCATTGATACATCAATGACTTTTGCTGACATTTTATACAACTTTGCCTTGAAAATATAAGTTCTTGAAATTTGAATGGTTAATGAACAAATATGCATTCTATCCTGCAAATATTCCACAGTAAATTTTTATTCTATTTCATTTTTTGAAATGTGTCCACTTTACTATATATTTTTCTGCATTTTAATTTAAAGTTGCTTTTCAAGCTATCCCTCCCCTATGAAAACAACACATATAAAATTCTGTTTTATATATATATATATATTAATAATTATACTTGTGAAACTAAATGTCTCTCATGCATCTACCACAGGGTACTTACATTCAATATTTTACTGACAAATGCAGTCACTGATTCAACATGGTACATTATCAAGATGCCATTAAAATCTTCCTTAATGTGGTCAGTCAATAAAGTATTAATCTATCTTAAGTATAACATATAGGTGATTTATGACTACTCTTCAGGAAAAATGGATAAGAAGCAAGCAACAGAAAATTCAAAATAAATTAAGAAAAATACATTGAAATAAATTTAATTAAAAGTAGGAAACCCTTATTAAAAAAAACTGTAAAACAGCTTAAAATGGCAGAGTAATAATGACAGGCAGGAACACATGTTATGATAGTAAAAATCAGTCAAAATAAATGCTGGAGAGGGTGTAGAGAAAAGAGAACCCTCTTACACTATTGTTGGGAATGCAAACTAGTAGAGCCATTATGGAGAACAGTGTGGGGATTCCTTAAAAAACTGCGAATAGAACTGCCATATGACCCAGCAATCCCACTGCTGGGCATACTCACTGAGAAAACCAGAATTGAAAGAGACACGTGTACCCTGATGCTCATCGCAGCACTGTTTATAATAGCCAGGACATGGAGGCAACCTAGATGTCCATCAGCAGATGAATTGATAGGAAATTTTTGGTACATATACACAATGGAGTATTACTCAGCCATTAAAAAGAATACACTTGAATCAGTTCTAATGAGGTGGGTGAAACTGGAAGCGATTATACAGAGTGAAGTAAGCGAGAAAGAAAAACACTGATACAGTATACTAACACGTACATATGGAATTTAGAAGTATGGTAACTATAACCCTGTATGTGAGACAGCAAAAGAGACACAGATGTATAGAACAGTCTTTTGGACTCTGTGAGAGAGGGAGAGGGTGGAATTATTTGGGAGAATGGCATTGAAACATGTATAACATCATATATGAAATGAATCACCAGTCCAGCTTCGATGGATGATACTGGATGCTTGGGGCTGGTGCACTGAGATGACCCATAGGGATGGTATGGGGAGGGAGGAAGAAGGGGGATTCAGGATGGGGAACACGTGTATACCTGTGGCAGATTCATGTTGATGTATGGCAAAACCAATACGATATTGTAAAGTAATTAACCTCCAATTAAAATAAATAAATTTATATTTAAAAAATAAATTGCATGATTATTTTAAGAGCTCATTTAGAGAAAAAGCTTTAGATAGCTTCAACTAAAAATGTACTATAATTTTGAAAATATTTCTGTAAAATATTCACTAGAAATAACACTATTTAATAATAGTGCTTAACAAAACTTTTTTCTACAAACCCATGAGTAAGTTTATTATTCTTATGAATTTTAACTGTAAAAATAAATTCCACTATTTTTAGCATAGATAATGTATATTACTGAAGTTGCCACATAAGATGCAAGGTTCTCAATTAAATGTGCATTTCACATAAACAAAGAATACTTCTTTAGTATGAGTAAATATGTGAATGCATTTTTGGAACAGAGATTAACAGAGTATACTGAAATTTTTTGCTATATCCAACAATCCCATACAGGAGTCAAGCTTCATAGTAGTGAGTTATTTATGAGTACATATTCAAAGTTCTACTAATGGTCAACAATCATATTGTATTATTTTTTGTTCCTTTTTCACATAGCATCATCTGACAGTGAAATAAAGCACCATATATTAAAAGCAACACATTTAAGACTATTAGAATTTCCTCTTTACCAGAAAACCTAACCTATAGTATTAGGAACAAGATCCATAATATAACTTAGAGAAACAAAAATACCAGATATTGAGGCAAAATTAAATAAGGCAAAATCAAAGCTGCTATGGATATTAAAATTCAAGTAAAAAAGGCACAAATTATAGGCTTATCAAGTAAGGATGTTAACTACCTGAGTGCCAAATACTCATAAATTACCAAGGGTAAAACCAGCTTCACTGAAATCAGACTCCAGAGCTTGGGAAATCAAAGCAGGCCAGCAAAGTGATCAATGCAATGAAATAGAGGAAAACAATAGAATGGGAAAGACTAGAGCTCTCTTCAAGAAAATTAGAGACACCAAGGGAATATTTCAGGGAAAGATGGTTATAATAAAGAAAGAAATGGCATGGACCTAAAAAAGCAGTAGATATTAAGAAGAGGTGACAAGATTACACAGAAGCACTATACAAAAAAAGATCTTCATGACCAGATAATCATGATGGTGTGATCACTCACTTAGAGCCAGATATCCTGAGTGGGAAGTCAAGTGGGCCTTAGGAAGCATCACTAAGAACAAAGTTAGTGGAGGTGGTGGAATTCCAGTTGAGCTATTTGAAATCCTAAAAGATGATGCTATTAAAGTGCTGCACTCACTCAATATGCCAGCAAATTTGGAAAAGTTATCAGTCTCCACAGGACTGGAAAAGGTCAGTTTTCATTCCAATCCCAAAGAAAAGCAATGCCAAAGAATGCTCAAATTACTGCACAATTGCTAGTAAAGCAATGCTTAAAATTCTCCAAGTCAGACTTCAGCAGTATGCAAACTGTGAAATTCAGGATGTTTAAGCTGGATTTAGAAAAGGTAGAGGAAACAGAGATCAAATTGCCAACATCGTCTAGATCATCAAAAAAGGAAAAGAATACCAGAAAAATATCTACTTCTGCCTTATTGACTACACCAAAGCCTTTGACACTGGATCAAAACAAACTCTGGACAATTCTTCAAGAGTTGGGATTACCAGATGACCTTACCTGTCTCCTGAGAAATCTGTATGCAGGTCAAGAAGCAATGGAAAGGAGTACGTCAAGGCTGTATATCGCCACCTTGCTTATTTAATTAATATGCAGAGTACATAATGAGAAATGCATGGCTGGATGAAACACAAGCTGGAGTCAAGATAGCTGAGAGAAATATTCAATAAATTCAGATATGCAGGTGACACCACATTTATGACAGAAAGCAAAGAAAAACTAAAAAGTCTCTTGATGAAAGTGAAACAGGGGAATGAAAATGTTGGCTTAAAGCTCAACATTCAAAAAAATAAGATCATGTCATCTGGTTCCATTACTACACCACAAATAAATGGAGAAACAGTAGAAACAGTGACAGACTTTTTCTTTTTGGGCTCCAAAATCACTGCAGATGGTGACTGCAGCTATGAAATTAAAAGATGTTTGCTCTTCGGAAGAGAAGTTATGATTAACCTGGACAGCATATGGATGTGAGAGTTGGACTATAAAGAAAGCAAAGTGCCATAGATTTGATGCTTTTGAACTGTGGCTTTGGAGAAGACTCTTCAGAATCCCTTGGACTGCAAGGAGATCCAACCAGTCTAACCTACAGGAAATCAGTCCTGAATATTTATTGTTAGGCCTAATACTGAAACTGAAACTCCAATACTTTTCCACCTGATGGGAAGAACTAACTCATTAGAAAAGACCCTGATGCTGGGAAAGATTGAAGGAGGGAGAAGAAGGGGACTACAGAGGATGAGATGGTTAGATGGCATCATCGACTCAATGAACATGAGTTTGAGTAAGCTTCAGGAGTTAGTGATGGACAGAGAAGCCTGGCATTCTGCAATCCATGGGGTCGAGAAGAGTCATACACAACTGAGTGACTGAGCTGGACTGAATTGAATTGAACTCATACCTAGCTAACTCTCATGCTTGAAGTTGTTTTATGCCTTAAATCATAATCACCTCTCTCTTAAAGATCTATCTCATCTTTGAGAACATAGGACACTTCTGAGAAGTGATGTTTCTGATAGCTGAGTAAAAGTTAGTACTGAGAAGAAATATTTTAATGTCAGAATGGCCTGTGGATATTTCTGTATCTAAATCCAAATCTGTGCTACTCGCTAGACTTGATTTTTTATTTTAATACATTTATATAGCATGCAACCGTACGAAAAGTTAGAAGGACAAATCTAGTAAAATAGATACAAGATAAGTTAAATTATTTACCTTGATTACTTTGTTCTCCAAAATTCTATAATTTAGAAGAAAATATCAAATAAAATCAGATCACCAAAGATTATTTTCTCCATTATATGTAACAAGATGTAATAGTCAATGAAAATATATTTCTTATTTTTGTGTGAGGTTTTCCACTATATATAATGTTCTCATTTCTTCTTGCATGGACCAGGTGTTTTGTAGAAGTTTCTCAGGGCTAATGGTTTAATAGGTCACCTCCTCTTCTGCCAGATGCTTTTACATGATTATTAGTTTTAAAGTGCTGTTTTGCTTCTCCCTAAATTTACATTTGTCCTTTATGGTATATATTTCGGGATGCCAAGTTTCACACAAATGTGTTTCAGTTTTTTTTTTTTTTTGAAGACAATGCTTCCACTACATTGATTGTGTAGCTCTTGTTCAAAGATACACATTTTAACAGGTATAACAAATAGAAAAAATGAAATTAAAAGATGAAATCATTCAAATAACTTGAAAATCAAAATGACATTCATTTTTAAAATGTATGTTGAGTTTGTGAACATCATATTTGACTACTTACACCTCTTAGTCCCCCTCATCCTAAAATAAGTAGTTCAATTTGCACTGCCACACTGCCTACATAGTTAAAGACTAACATCTACTGTGAAGTATGATTTTGTTCCTAATGTGTATAAACTGACTCTAAGGTTTAGGGATTTGTATGTTAAGTTCTTTAACTCTTACATTCATTAGATTCTTTTTATCAGTGCTGTCAGAGATGTTTTTGCTTGCAAAATAGCTTAAATGAAATCCTAAGCACTTAAGCAGTGAGACAGTAGAATAAATGCTGTGTCTATTGAACAATAGAGAAAGTCCCCTATTACCAACCTTCAAGTTACAAACCTTCCAAAATGCAAGCCTGAGTGAGATTATGGCTGTCACCATGAATGGGGTTTGGAGGAACCTGTGCCTGCAGTTTACTTATAATTATTATGAACTGAAGAACATGGGTGAGGAGTCCAAATAGGTCTTCAGCAACTTTATGACTTAGTAAGAAGCTACAGTTAGACCTGCTGGATGAATTCATTGAACTCCTTGCTGTGCAAAATGGAGCATTTACTAATGAACACTTGATGGATATGCAGGCCCAGAGAAAGGATGAAAGAGACAAAGGAAAGAAGTAACTTAAAATCAAAGAGATTTGTGACACAGGAAATAGCAAGGGGATTTTCTTTATTTGAGAAAGCACTGTTAGTTTTAGTCACAAGATCCTCTGGTGCTACTGTGTAATCTATAATGAGGGAAAATGAGCTACTACCCATACATCACTGGATTTCCTTTTCAAGAGAGGAGATAGAATTGAATTCAGCAAGGAATCAGAACCTGTGCCAACAATGTCAGGCATGAGTGAAATTGAAGCTTTCCCTCCATCTCCTATTTCTGATGGTCCTTCAACTCTATCATCTCCCAGCTCATCTCCCTCCTCTAGTCAGTAACTCTTCTTGTGTGTTCCCTTGATGCCAGTTGCCTATATGCCAGCTGTTGTAAAGCAAGGTTGTTCTTTTTATAAGCAAGATATTATACTTTCAGATTAAAATTTAATTGTTGTGTCTATTTCTTTTTTTGCATTATTTGTGTGTAAAGTATTATAAACTTATTACTTATACATTACAGTATTATAATGCTATGTTAGTTGTATAACTTGGTTGGTTTATTTAAAAAGAAAAGACTTACAAATGTGCTCTTGGAACAGAACTTACTCATATTTAGAGGGCATACTGTATTATATCTCCCTCAAAATACAGAGGAGTATTGTAATGGAGGGTTGGATACATCCTCTAATGAAACACTTTTAGAATTTTTGAGCATATATACAGTTATGTTATATCCTTGAATTAGCAAAAGAGGAGCGTGAAAAAGTTGGCTTAAAGGTCAACATTCAGAAAACAAAGATCATGGCATCCTGTCCCATCACTTCATGGGAAATAGATTGGGAAACAGTAGAAACAGTATCAGACTTTATTTTGGGGGGCTCCAAAATCACTGCAGATGGTGACTGCACCCAGGAAATTAAAAGATGCTTATTCCTTGGAAGAAAAGTTATGACCAACCTAGATAGCATATTAAAAAGGAGACATTACTTTGCCGACTAAGGTCCGTCCAATCAAGTCTGTGGCTTTTCCACTAGTCATGTATGGATGTGACCGTTGGACTGTGAAGAAGGCTGAGCACCAAAGAATTGATGCTTTTGAACTGTGGTGTTGGAGAAGACTCTTAAGAGTAGCTTGGACTGCAAGGAGATCCAACCAGTCCATTCTGAAGGAGATCAGCCCTGGGATGGAGATCAGCCTTGGGATTTCTTTGGAAGGAAAGATGCTAAAGCTGAAACTCCAGTACTTTGGCCACCTTATGCGAAGAGGTGACTCACTGGAAAAGACTTTGATGCTGGGAGGGACTGGGAGCAGGAGGAGAAGGGGACGACAGAGGATGAGATGGCTGGATGGCATTTCTGACTCGATGGATGTAAGTCTGAGTGAACTCCAGGAGTTGGTGATGTACAGGGAGGCTTGGCGTGCTGCGATTCATGGGGTCACAAAGAGTCAAACATGACTGAGCGATTGAACTGAACTGAACTCAACTGGATGTTCAGGTTTCATTAATCTATTTACCTTTTATCATATAAGAGTTAAGTTGCACCTTTACAATTAACACAGTGAAGTAGGCTAAGTTATTCCATTTTTGTCTCTTTCTAGCCTGGTAGATAAATAGTTATTTTTTTAATGAAAAATGATATAGACAGTGATGTTAATGTCTAAAAAATATAAATGCCTAATTGAATAATTAAATTATAATTTTACACAAGTTTGTAAAAAAAAAAAAAAAAAAAGGGTTAATAAAATAGCCTGTATAAGATTCTAAGTGCCTCATGGACTGTCAACATTAGATTGTCTTCAAACAAGTCAGTTTTACAGTGAGACACTGTAATCATCTTTGTTACATGTTCAGTTCAGTTCAGTTCTGTTCAGTTGCTCATTTGTGTCTGGCTCTTTGGGACTCCAGAAATCGTAGCATGCCAGGCCTCCCTGTTCATCGCCAACACCTGAAGTTCACTCAGACTCGCCTCTATCGAGTCAGTGATGCCATCCAGCCATATCATTTTCTGTCCCCTTCTCCTCCTGCCCCCAATCCCTCCCAGCATCAGAGTCTTTTCCAATGGGTCAACTCTTCCC
>SJYA01007680.1:0-32677 GCA_006410615.1 Neotragus moschatus | reverse complement strand
TGGAATCAGAATGAAAATGGGCCTTTTCCAGTCCTGTGGCCACTGCTGAGTTTTCCAAATTTGTTGGCATATTGAGTGCAGCACTTTCACTATATTTCATCTATTTCCACTGTGATGTTTATCTCCTTCCTTCTGCTGCTTTTAGGCTTTATTGGTTCTTTTTTTTAGTTTTTTGATGTTAGAATTAGGTTGTTTATTGAGAGTTTTCTTCTTTCTTAATGTAGCTATTTATCACTATCCCCTTTGTCCTTAGAACTGTATCTGGTATGTTGTATTGCCATTTTCATTTGTCTCAAGATATTTTTTAAATTTCTGTTTTTTATTTGTCTTTTAATCCAGTACTTGTTAAGTAATGTGTTGCTTAACCTCCATGTATTTGTGTATTTTTCCATTTTTATTCTTGTAATTGATATCTAGTTTCATCCAATTACTGTTGGAAAAGATTCTTGATATGATTTCAGTCTTAAGTTTATTAAGATATTTTGTGGCCTATCATGTGGTCTATCTTGAAGAATGTTCCATGTGCACTTGAGACAAGTATATATTCTGGGGTTCTTGGGAGAAGTGTCGTGTATATGTGTGTCTGGTTCACCTGGCATGATATGTGGCTTAATTCCAGCGCTTCCTTATTGGCTTTCTATCTGGATGACCTGCTGCTGCTGCTGCTAAGTCGCTTCAGTCGTATCCGACCCTGTGCAACCCCATAGACGGCAGCCCACCAGGCTCCACCGTCCCTGGGATTCTCCAGGCAAGAACACTGGAGTGGGTTGCCATTTCCTTCTCCAATGCATGAGAGTGAAAAGTGAAACTGAGGTCGCTCAGTCGTGTCCGACTCTTCGCGACCCCATGGACTGCAGCCCACCAGGCTCCTCCATCCATGGCATTTTCCAGGCAAGAGAAGTGAGCAGTTAACAAAAACTATGGTACATTGAATCCGCAGAACATTCATTTTTGTTGTTGTTGTATAGTTGCTCAGTCATGTCTGATTCTTTGCAACCTCACGGACTGTAGCCCGCCAGGCTTCTGTGTCCCTGGGATTTCCCAGGCAGGAATACTGGAGTGGGTTGCCATTTCCTACTCCAGGGGATCTTCCTGACCCATGGATAGAAGCTACGTCTCCTGCGTTGGCAGGCGGGTTCTTTATTAGTCTGATATGAGTTGCCTTTCTTCAATTTAAGCCTGAAATTTGCGATGAGTTCACGATTTGAGCCACAGTCCGTTTGTGGTCTTGTTGCTAACTACATAGACCTTCTCCATCTTCCACCGCAAAGAGTAAATCAGTCTGGTTTCGATATTGACTGTCTGGTGGTGTCCATGTGTAGAGTCTTCTCTTGTGTTGTTGGAAGAGGGTGTTTGCTATGACCAGTGCGTTCTCTTGGCAAAACTTTGTTAGCCTTTGCCCTGCTTCATTCTGTACTCTAAAGCCAAACTTGCCTGTTACTCTAGGTATCTCAACTTCCTTCTTTTGCATTCCAGACGGAGGAGCCTGGTGGGCTGCAGTCCATGGGGTCGCGAAGAGTTGGACACGACTGAGTGACTTCACTTTCACTTTTCACTTTCACCCGTTGGAGAAGGAAATAGCAACCCACTCCAGTGTTCTTGCCTGGAGAATCCCAGGGACAGGGGAGCCTGGTGGGCTGCTGTGTATGGGGTCGCACAGAGTCGGACATGACTGAAGCGACTTAGCAGCAGCCCCTATGATGAAAAGGACATCTTTTTTTTTTTTTTTTTTGGTGTTAGTTCTAGAAGGTCTTGTAGGTCTTCATAGAACCGTTCAACTTCAGCTTCTTTGGCATTAGTGGTTGGGGCAGAGACTTGGATTACTATAATATTGAATGGTTCACCCTGGAAGGGAACAAAGATCATTCTGTCATTTTTGAGATTGCACCCAAGCACTGCACTTCAGACTCTTTTATTGACTATGAGGGCTACTCCATCTCTTCTAAGGGATTCTTGCCCACAGTAGTAGATATATTCTGTGCAATATTGTGTTATTAATTCTTCTCTAAAGGTTTAAGACAATTCACCAGTGAAGCCACTTGGACATAAAATTCTCGTTTGGGGTAGAGTTTTAATTATTATTAATCTAATTTTTTCTTAGTAAAAGTTCACTCGCATCTTTATTTTTTCCTTGAATTGATAGTTTGTGTCTTTTTTAGAAATTGTATCTGTCCGCTAACTTGTTACCATATAATTGCTCTTAAGATTCTTTTAAACCTTCTTATTTCTGTTAAGTAATTTGAGTGTTCTTTTTTTCGTGTTCTTTTTTTCTTGATCGGTCTCAGCTAAGTCTCATATCTTCTCTGATCATCTCTAAGATGCGCCCATCGCTATGCGTTCATATCCTCTCAGCGCCGTCACTCACTAGAATGGCATTCTTCTCCCCCGTGGATGATGCACGTTGCCACATCATAACCACACAAAGCCAACAGTCCACATCAGATCTCACCTTTTTTGTGTGTGTGTGCAAGAGAATGCTACTCAGAATTTTTTTTTTTTACTTTATAATACTGTGTTGGTTTTGCCATACTTTGACATGAATCCGCCACAGGTGTACATGAGTTCCCAACCCTGAACCCCCCTCCCACCCCCCCATATCATCTCTAGGGCTCAGTTTTAATGTTGGATATTCTATGAATTTCGACAAATGTATGATGATATTATCGTTCATTATCGTATCATACTAAGCAGTTTCACGGCACTAAAAATCCTCTGTGATCCATCCGCTCATCCTTTCCAAAGCCCAGACTCCTAAGAAACACTGATCTTTTTTTTTTACTATCACCATAGTTTTGCCTTTTCCAGAATATCAGTAGCAAAGCCAGACAGGTGGTAGTCTATACATACTGGCATCTTTGCTTAGAGATATGAACTTAAGTATTTCCGTGTATTTTCATGGCTTGGCAGCTCATTTCTCTTTCATACTGAATGACATTCTATCCTTTGAATTGCACGTTCAAAATGCATTCATTTATTGAAGGATGCACTGGTTGCTCCCTTGTTTTCTTAGTAACAAATAAAGCTGCTATAAATATTCTTAAGCAACTTTTGTGTGCTAGTTTTAAGTTTTCAACATGTTTGGGGAAATACCAAGTGGTGTGTTAGTCACTCAGTCACGTCTGACTCTTTGTGGCCCCACAGACTGCAGCCCTCCAGACCCCTCTGTCCATGGGATGCTCCAGGCAAGAACACGGGCGTGGCTTGCCGATGCCAAGTAGAACAAGAGCTAAATTGTATTGGGAGAGTGCATTTAGTTTTGTAAGAAGCTGCCAAATTGCACCCACAGAAGCCTGTTCTGTGTTCCAGCCGGCGATGAAGAGCGTTCCCGCTGCGGCACAACCTTAGTAGCACTTGGTGTTGTCCGTGTTCTGGACGCCAGACATTCTAAAAGATGTGCAGTGTTCTTTCCCTGTTGCTTTAGTTTGCGTTTTCACGATGACGTAAAATGTGGATAATAGCTTTAGACATTAATGGTTTTGTGTTTGGGTTGGCCCCAAAGTTCATTTCCATAAGATGTTATGGAAAAACTCGAACAAACTTTATGGCCAATCCAATCGTTTTAAAAAGATGATATAAGAAGAGGTGGGGTGTTCAGGACTGGTTTCATGAGCTCGAATCCTTGTGCAGTCGTGCAGACCTTCTGCTTAGAAGGTTCTGCCCTGGTTTTAACACTCTGCTCTTGCTAACTTAAAATTACTATACATTTTTAACAAGGGGCTCAACATTTTTGTTTTTGCACTGGGATCTGCATGTTATATAGCCAAAATGATTCTTCATGCTTGAGATACTCCAGGGAGGTTTCCGCATTTTACAAGGATAACTCATAGAAAATAAAAAGCCTGGTTCCTTTTCTCCAAAAGGAAAAACCTTTCAGGAGAGACAGTCTGTTGCTGCGATCCTTCACTTGGTTCTGAAGGACGTGCATTTCAACCATCTCTGTTTTGTTGCGCCCAGTGGCTCAGACATGTCCGACTCTTTGCGACCCATGGACTGTAACCCACTAGGCTGCGCGTCCGTGGGGTTATCCCAGCAAGAATACTGGAGTGGGTTGCCATTTCCTCCTCCAGGGGATCTTCCCTCCTCAGGGATCAAACCCCCTGCTCCTCTGGCTGATGAGTTGGCAGGCAGATTCTTCACCACTGAGCCATCCTGGCTCATCCCATAAAAGAATGTGCTGGCACTTCAAGTCGAATCAGAACAGCACTGCCTATGTATGGGCTAACTCTTGGTGACCCATGGACTACAGCGCCCCAGGCTCCTCTGTCCTTCACAGTCTCCCGGAGTTTGCTCAGACTCACGTCCGTTAGGTTGGTGATGCCATCTGCCCATTTCATTCTCTGCCACTCTCTTCTCCTTCTGCCTTCAATCTTTCCTAGCATCGGATCGTTTCCCATGAGATGGCTCTTCGCCTCAGGTGGCCAAAGCATTGGGGCTTCTACTTCAGCGTCCGTGCTTGCAGTGAGTACTCAGGGTTGATTTCCTTTAGGATGGACGGGTGGGATCTCCTTGCAGTCCAAGGGACTCTCAAGTCTTCTGCAACACCACAGTTCAAAAGCATCGATTCTTCAGTGCTCAGCCATCTTTATGGTCCAACTCTTATATCTGTACATGACTACTGGAAATACCATAGCTTTGACTAGACAGACCTCTGTCAGCAGGGTGATGTCTCTGCTTTTTAATATGCTGTCTAGAGTTATTGTAGCTTTCCTTCCAAGGAGCAAATGTCTTTCAATTTCGTGGCTGCAGTCACCATCTGCACTGATTTTGGAGCCAAGGAAATAAAGTCTGCCCCTGCTTCCACTTTTCCCCCATCTATTTGCCATGAAATAATGGGACCCGATGCCGTGATCTTAGTTTTTTGAATGTTGAGCTCTCAGCCAACTTTTTCACTCTCCTCTTTCACCCTCACCATGAGGTTCTTTAGTTCCTCTTCACTTTCTGCCACAAGTGTGGTATCATCTATATATCCGAGTTTGTTGTTGTATCTCCCAGTAATCTTGATTCCAGCTTATGATTCATCCAGCCCGGCATTTTGCATGATGTAGTCTGTGGGCAAGTTAAATAGGCAGGGTGACAGTACACAGCCTTGTCACACTCCTTTCCCAATTTTGAACCAGTCAGTTGTTCCATGTCTGGTTCTAACCGTTGCTTCTTGACCCACATGCAGCTTCATCGGGAGATAGATAAGGTAGTCTGGTATCCCCATCTCTAAGAATTTTTCCACAGTTTGTTGTGACCCACACAGTCAAAGGCTTTAGCATAGTCAATGAAGCAGAAGTAGATATTTTTCTGGAATTCTCTTCCTTCCTCTATGATCCAACAAATGTTGGTAACTTGATCTCTGGTTACTCTGCCTTTTTGAAGCCCAGCTTGTATATCTGGGAGTTCTCAGTTTACATACACTTAAAGCCTAGCTTGGAGGATTTTGAGCATAACCTTACTAGTATATGAAATGAACACAACCATATGATAGTCTGAACATTCTTTGGCATTGCCATGCTTTGAGATTAGAATGAAAACTGACCTTTTCCATTTCTGTGGCCACTGCTGAGTTTTCCAAATTTGCTGACACGTTGAGTGCAGCACTTTAACAGCATCATCTTTTAAGGTTTGAAATAGCACAGCTGGAATTCTATCACTTCCACCCTGTTTGTTTGCAGTAATGCTTCCTAAGGCCTACGTGACTTCGCACTCAAGAATGTCCGAGTCTAGGTGTGTGAGCAGACCAGGGCGGTCGTCCGGGCCATTAAGGCCTTAAGACAGAGTTCTTCTGTGCCTTCTTGCCACCTCTTCTTAATCTCTTCTGCTTCTGTTAGATCCTTACCGTTTCTGGACTTTATGGTGCCCGTCTTTGCATGAAATGTTCCCTTGATATCTCCAGTTTTCTTGAAGAGATCTCTAGTCTTTCCTATTCTGTTGTTTCCCTCTGTTTCTTTGCACCGTTCATTCAGGAAGTCCCTTTCTCTCTCCTTGCTGTTCTCTGTAGTTCTGCTTCAGTTGGGTGTATCTTTTCTTTTCTCCCTTGCCTTTCACTTATCTTCTTTCCGCAGCTATTTGAAAGCCTCCTCAGACAACCCCTTTGCCTTCTCTCATTTCTTTTTCTTTTTTGCTCACTGCCTCTTGTACAATGTTATGAACTTCCATCCGTCATTCTTCAGGCACTCTACCAGCTCTAATCTCCTGAACTATTCGTCACCTCCATGGTATAATCATAAGGGATTCGAGTTAGGTCATGCCGGAATGGCCTAGTGGTTTTCACTACTTTTTTCCATTTAAGCCTGAATTTTGCAATAAGGAGCTCTTGATCTGAGCCACAGTCAGCTCCATGTCTTGTTCTTGCTGACTGTATAGAGCTCCTCCGTCTTTGACTGCAAAGACTATAAATCAGTCTAATGTGGGCATTGACCATCTGGTGATATCTATGTGCAGAGTTGTCTCTTGTGTTGTTGAAGGAGTGTATTTGCTATGACCTGTGTGTTCTCTTGACAAAATTCTGTTAGCCTTTGCCCTGCTGCAAAGTACAATGAAACGGAATCCACCAGTAGCTGAGTCTTGCCCGTTTAACTGGGGTTTGATGCTGTTATTGAGTTGAGGAGTTTCTTGTGTATTCTGGATACGAGTTGTAAATCCTCTTTCCCACGCTGTTGGTTGTCTTTTTACTTGTTGATTGCGTCCTATTGCTGCTGCTGCTGCTAAGTCGCTTCAGTCATGTCCGACTCTGTGCAATCCCATAGACGGCAGCCCACCAGGCTCCCCCGTCCCTGGGACTCTCCAGGCAAGAACACTGGAGTGGGTTGCCATTTCCTTCTCCAATGCATGAAAGTGAAAAGTGAAAGTGAAGCCACTGAGTCGTGTCCGACTCCTAGCGACCCCATGGACTGTGGCCCACCAGGCTCCTCCATCCATGGGACTCTCCAGGCACGAGCACTGGAGGGCGCCACTGCCTTCTCCTTTGGCTGCATGGGAACTTTCATGAAGTCTAATTGATCTGCTTTTTCTTTAATTCCTGTACTTTTGGTGTCCTAGCTAAAAAAATTTGCCAAATCCAGTGCCATGAAGCCCTCCCCCGATGTCTTCTCCTGGGAGTTTTACCACTGTGGGTCTTTGCGGGAGATCTGCATCCACCGTGAGCTGATTTTTGTCTGTGGGGTAAAGGTCCGACTGCTCTTCTACGTGTGGGCCCCGTGTTCCCAGCACCATCTGTCGAAACGTCTACAGGCGCTCTTCATGGCTGCTCTCCTCACCTAACAGTACGTCCTGGAATTCACTCTATATCAGTCCATCAAGAGCTGCTTCTTCCTTTTTCTCGGCTGCTTGGTACTTTGCCAGGTGGATGGACTATAGTTTCTTTATGGGCATTTAGGTGATTTCCAGTAGTTTGCAATTACAAGCGATGTCGCAGTGAAGAGAGGTGCGCGTTTTTATTTTTCTCTTTAGCCTGGACGCCTGGAGATGGAAGTGGGAACCGAGAGAGAAGTATGCAGTCTTTGTTATCTGTTGTTTAGTCGCCAAGTCGTGTGATTCTGTTATGACCCCATAGACTGTAGCCCGCCAGGCTCCTCCGTCCATGGGATTTTTGCAGGCCAGAACACTGGAGTGGGTTGCCATTTTCCTCTCCAGGGCGTCTTCCTGACCCAGGGATCAAACCCTCGTCTGCTGCAGAAGCAGGCGGATTCTTGACCCCTGAGCCACCTGGGAAGCCCCGAGGTCCTGTTGCATGGGTGTGGCGCTAAGTCACTTCAGCTGTGTCTGACTCTTCCAGGCAAAGACCAGACTCCCTTTCCTGAGGGTTTTGCCGTGCACACCCCCAGCCCTGTATGAGCAAGCTGCCTCCCCTGTAGCTTCTCCGGCTGTGTTCTCACGCTATTTTATTTCTTGCCAACCCGATAGCATTTCTGTAACTTCGCATGTGGGCGCTTTTCATGTGTCTAAAGGTCATGTGTGTGTAAAGGTCATGTGCGTGTGCATACATGCATGTGCTTGTCAGTTGTCTGTGTCTTTTCTGTGTTCTTCTATTGAGTTTTTGGTCCTTGAGCTCTCAATTTTTAAGTCATTTATATTCAAGGAATGTGAGTTCTTTGTGGCTTATATTGTGAGTGTTTTCTCCCAGTTGATCATTTGTTTTTTGACTCTATTTATGGTGCTTTTTGTTATATATATATAAAAAAAAAAACTTTCTATGTTTAGGTAATCAAATTCATCTAATTTTCATTCTGTTGCCTTTGAGTTGGGAGTCATGACTGAGAACCTCTCTCTACACTGAAACGAAAGAGAAACGGACCATGCTTTCTTCTGGAAGTTGCAGGCTTTGACTTTTGCGTCCACGTGACGTCTACTTGTTCACCGTTGTTGTTGGGTCACTAAGTCGTGTCTGAGTCTGCAATACCACGGATTGCAGCACTCAGGGCCCCTCCGTCCTCCACTGTTTCCTGGAGTTGCTCAGAGTCATGTCCATTGAGTCGGTGATGCCATCCAACCGCCTCATCTTCCTCCACTCTCTTCTTCTTCTGCCTTCATTCTTTCCCAGCATCAGGGTCTTTTCCAATGAGTCTGCTCTTCACATCAGGTGCCTAAATTATCGGCGCTTCAGCTTCAGTCCTTCCCGTGTCAAATCAGTCCATCCTAAAGGAAACCAACCCTGACTGTTCACTGGAAGGACTGATGCTGAAGCTGAAGTCTGCTCGTGAGTGTAATCGAAGGTCTTCTCTTTCATGAGGCCTGCTCAGGGCCCCTTCCTTAGACATCCAGACCGCTCACCAGCACCCTCTGACCTCTGGTGAGGGACCGGGGGTGGGGAGACCAGAGGCTGTTGCTGGGATGGGCTGTGGGAGGGATGCTTGCCCCGGGTGGGTTGGAGTGAGGATGACAAGCAAGGGGCCTGTGGATAAGAGGGTGTACGAGCAGAGTAGATGGTGGGGAAAAGAGGGGGCAAGGCTCGTGGGCGTTTGCCCCTGCTGGGTTGGCGCCCAGCCCCCTTGCTCTCCCTCCTTGCGCCCCTCGCTCCCGGGAGACCCGCCCCGAGCCTGCCCTCCGGTCACCCACACACTGATGCCTCACAGACCCTGACCCTGGACCAGGCTCTTCCCCGATCTCCCGCTGGCCTCACGGCACCTCAGCAAGCAGACTCCTACGACGTGACGCGTCCCACCCCAGGCTGCTCCTCCCACCTTCCCCAGCACAGGGCCATCTCAGAACCCAGGTTTCCCAGGCCCTGTAACACCAGTGAGACACTGGGGAGAGGCCATGTGCTTTTGACTAGGGCAGCACAGGCGAGGAGGTGGGGCAGCTGACCCAGGGTCTCTGCTTGCTCTTCAGCAGACAGAGAATTTCAGTTTTCTCTCCTAGGACACGGTTTCCCGGGGGGTGCTTCAGGCCTTGGGGGAAGGCTGCTGGGGGCCTTCTCCCTTGGCGTTGGTCACTGACGCCCCGAAGGCTGCCAGGACCCCGGGCCTTCTCCCTTGGGGTCGGTCACTGGTTCCCCGAAGGCTGCTGGGACCCCGGGCCTTCTCCCTTGGCGTCAGTCATAGACTCCCCGAAGGCTGCTAGGGCCCCGGGCCTTCTCCCTTGGCATCAGGCACTGACTCCCCTCCGAGCTGAGCATCTTCGCCCCCAGGACCCCAGGTCTGGTGAACCCTGACCCCACTCGAGACCCGCAGGGGCTCTTTGCTCTCACGAATGTCTGGCTTCCGGAAGGCTGGGTGTCCCACGGTGAGCGGGCCGGTCTTAGTCTTGGGCAGTGTCGGGGAGGCTGCTTGGAGGATATGCCAGCTGTTCTCGGCGGCTGGCGGGAAGCGGCAGCTCCGACAGCCTGCGGAGGTGTTGGCCTGGCGCAGGCGTTTCTGGCCCCCGTGTCCCGCTGGGTCCTGGGCTGCTCCTCCCTGTCCTCTGCTGTTTTCCCTCCTTGGATGTGGTCGCCGTGGGTCACGGCCGGACTGAGAAAGAAAAGAGGGGCTCTCTGGACTGGGACTCCCAGCCGCCGGCTGGGCCACAGGGCCCGACAGATGTGGGCAGGGGCCCCCCAAGGATGCCTGGGGCAGCTGCTGGGGAGATGCCCCAGGCGTGAGGGGTGGGTGTGGGATGGACTCACTGCCGATGCTGCTGTTGGGTTGGGATGCAGCCCGACTCTGGAGTCCTGGTGTTGGAGGCTCTGGCCCCATGGTGGGCATGCATGAGAGGGGCGCGCCTCTGATGGCCTGAGCTTTCTTCCCACTTGGGGTCTCCGGGCCCAGTGCAGAGTGCGTGTCTGCTGGCGCTGGGGGGCCCGGAGGGCTGGCACCTCTCCTGTGCTTGTGAGGGGCTCCTGGGCGTGGCTCTCCTCTGGCCTCCTGGCTGGTAGTGGTCCTGCCCTCCACCCTGTTTCTGCCTCCCTGGCCTCATATCTGCCCTAACCTGCCTCAGGGCCTTTGCACTCACCTCTGCGTGGAATATCCACTCACCTCACAGCCCCGTGGGCTGTGTCAGGGCCCCGGTGGCCTCCCCGACCCCCACCCCTGCCATCACTCACAGTGACAGCCCCTCTCTGTTTGCCTGGAGCTGCTATCACAGTCCTCATTTTGTTTATTTCGTCTCTGGTTTACGGTCTGTCTCCTGGATCTGCCTCGTCCCTGGAGCCCGGGGCCTGCATGGCTGGCCCAGGCCCGGGCCTTCTCAGTTGGCTTCCGAGGAGAAGGGGAACTGATTTTAGCTGAGTCGTGATTGCTCCTGGCCTGGGAATCCGCCCTCAAAGCCCGGTGACGGAGCACTTGGAGCCGCTGGGCCGGCCGGGCTGGGCCGAGGCGCTGACCTCCCCCTGCAGCAGAGCCGGGTTGCCAGCTGTGTGGTGGAGGATGCGGAGACCAAAATAGACCCGCTCTGGCATCCGGTGTTGAGGAACCCACAGGGGGCCCTGACCGCGGAGCTCCCGCTTCCGCCCGCCGCGCCCTGGAGCGGCTCCGGCTTTGATGAAGGCCGGGCCTGGTTCCGGGTGGCCCCGGGTGGGGGGGGGGGTCGTCCAGCCTGGGACTGGAGGCAGGAGGGCAGGCTTGGCTGCAGGGGGGAGCCCCTCGACTGTCCGGGGCCCAGGCTGTGTCCACCGCGGCCTCTCCATCACACATGTGTGGGAGCCCCGAGTGTGTTTGCGGAGACCAGCACGGGCGCAGCCACGGGGCAAGGAAGAAGCCCAGAGGAAGTGGGGGTGCCCATCTCAGGCCAGCTGCAGGAGGAGGAAACAGACTGCTTGCTGGAGGGCAGACCTTCCAGAGGCTGCTGCTCCCTGGGCAAGGCTGCGACATGTCCCAGGACGGGGCAGGGTGGCGCCCCCGAAGGCACCTGCTGGCACCCACCCTTGGTCACACCTACAATGAGGGCACTCCCCCGTCGCTGTGTCCACACGCCCCCTGCTTCTGGGACCTCTGGGCACATCTCGGGGGGCAGCTGGAGGTGCTGGAGCCAGGCTGGGAGTCAGCCACAGGGTCGTCTGCCCCCATCCTCCGCCCGTGACGATGGCCGGAGTGCTGTCCCCAGGCTCCTGGAGGCTGCGTCTGGGAACGTGGACCTGAGCCTGGGCACACTCGTCCTCCTCCTCCGCTGCCTCTGCTCCAGCCCCTGCCTTGGCCTCTCTGTGACCCCCGCCCACTGCTGCCCCCGCGTGTCACGGGGACAGCCCCTGATGGCCGGGCAGAGGCCCGCAGTGAGTGGCGTGGGCTTTCCGTGGGCAGGAGCCGTCGAACAGCATGCTTGCAGTTCCCGGGGTGGCAGCTTGGCAGTGGGCGGGACCGGGGCTTCCATACAAGTGGTGGGCAGGTGGGTTCACAGCAGTGGCCACTGGGCAGGGGCACTGTGGTCCTTTGGGGATGACCACACCCGGGCCCAGTGTGGAGGTGTTTCACAGGCTGGGGGCGGGGACAGCTGTGGCTGCAGCCTGGCGGGCCCCTGTGAGGGGTCAGGAGCGTGGCAGAGAAGGGCTGGGGACTGGACTTGGGGTCAACATCCGTGAGGTGGGGTCCCCATGACGGGCACTCAGAGGAACCATGTTTATCTCTCCCCCTGCCCCGATGTCCATGTCTCGTCCCCCTAAATATCCTGGCCTCCCCCCAGATCTCCCTGCCTTCTGGGGATGCAAGAGCCTGTGTGTGGCCCTGCCTCACCAGTCTCTCTCTTGTGGCCTGGAACGGGGGGATGCTCCTAGCAGAGGCCCGGGCGCACTGGGGCCCACTTTGGGCTGCCCGCCCTCAGTCTGACGCCCTTCCCTGGGGCACCTCAGGGCTGTAGCAGAAGACGGGATGGCACCGTCTGCGGCCCTGGTCCTCAGGCCTTCTTGTCCAGAGCAAAGCCGGCCCCGAAGGCCAGGGTGAAGGGACCCCCTTCAGGAGGCCAGCCTAGGCTGTGTGGGTTGGCAGGTCTCGCTGGTGGCGGGCTGTCCCTGTCCATCCCGGAACGCTGGTTTTGTCAGCCGTGGGCCTTCCTTGCTCGGGGCAGTGGGGAGACGACAATGGGGTGTCCCTGCTTTTCGGCTCCCGCACCCCAGTTTCGGCCTTGGGAGGGGAAGTGTGTTCCTGTAGGGAAGGAGGCACGTGGCCTGGGTCACCCCAGGAGAGAGCTGCAAAGCCAGAACCCTTCCTGGTCTGGGGTGAATGGAGGGCCCGAGAAGCTTGGCATCTACGTGCAGGGAACCTGGGCCACTGGATGGCAGGGATGAGGGACAGCCCCTTCCTGAGCTCGTGGGACAGGCCAACTCTAGGGGTCCTGGGCCCGGTGTCAATGCCCGGGGCCTCCATGGAGCCAGGCCTGGCTAGGGGGCAGGGGGCGGTGCCCGGCATGGAGACCTGCTGCCTCTCCACGCTACCCAGGCACTGACCTGCTGGGCTCAGGGGTGCTGGGGCTAGAAGAGGGTTGGGAACCACCAAGGTCCTGGGCAGGAGACCACCAGGGGCATGGCTGTGGGGGAGCCAAGGTCATTCTTGGGACCCCCATCTGCATAGTGTACAGCGTTGGCAGGCTGAGGACTGTCTCTGGGGAAATATTGGCAGGTTCCAGGGTTGGGGAGCAGTTGGGGGGGAGCTTTGCCTTGGGCCAGGGCTGCCCATACCTGGCTTCTCAGGAGGGCCTCTACCTCCAAAGTGTTGGTAGGGGGCTTAGCAGGGGTCAGAGAAGGAGAAGGCATGGGCTCCTCAAAGTCTGAACCAGGGATCCTGCCTCTCTGGATCTGGGCGGTGGTCTTGACCCTGAGGACAGACTGTATGGGGGCCCCTGAGGGGCTTGGAGTCGGGAGGTTGCCTTCAGCTGGAGGTCAGGCCACACTGCAGCAAGGAAGACTTAGGGTGGACAGGAGGAAGGACTTTCCCAAGCACGGATGTGCAGAGATGCCCACCTGCTCCGGCACCAGCGGGGCTGTGGGCACCTTGCTCCTCCTCGGGGCTGGGTCCAGGTGTTCTGGGTGCCCTGCTGTGGCCTCCAGTCTGCAGAGTCACCCTGTTTGAAGGAGGGCAGGGCCCTGGGCCACGGGCAGGAGGCCCACCGGACCCCTCCCAGCCCCGCTGGTGTCTGAGCCCTCTGCCACCCGCTGCCCCTTCTCAGCCCAGAAGGGAGGCTGCCCGTCCCATCCTGTACCAGGTGAGGCCTGCAGGGGCTGGCCGGGCGGGGGTCGCCCCTGGGACGGGCTGCCTCTGGGGCAGCGCGAGCACGCACAGGTGTGCCCAGCTGCCCTGGCTGCCCTGCCCCCACAAGGGCCCGCTGGGCCCCTCCCCTGCCCCGGACGGGGCCGTTCGCGAGAAGACGCCAAGCGTCCTGGGGCAGATAAGGGCCTGCCCGTGGGGTCACTTCAGTTTCTTCTCCAGCACCTTCTAAATATACCCTCCGAGGGGCTCTTATCGCAGCCGGGCTGGGCTAGGCGGCCAGGCTTAGAGGAGGCAACACTGCAGGGGCCGGAGCCACCCCCACAGCCCTGGGCCCTGGATGAGCTCATCTGCTCGGCCCGGCAGCCCTGCCTTGGGTGGGGCTGCCATCCAGCGCCAGACCCTGAGGGCCAGGACACCCCCCCAGCCCCCTGGCCAGACCCCGTCCAGCGCCAGACCCCAAGGGCCGGGACACCCCCCAGCCCCCTGGCCAAACCCCGTCCAGCGCCAGACCCCAAGGGCCGGGACACCCCCCAGCCCCCTGGCCAAACCCCGTCCAGCGCCAGACCCCGAGGGCCGGGCAACCCCCACCCAAAGCCATCTGGGGCCTGTCCTTTCACTGCCAGGCCGGGCAGCCCCTCAGGGGTGGGCAGTGGGCAGCCAGAGACCCTGCCCCCTGGCTGGACTCTCTGTTCCTGGAGGTGTGGGGCAGGGCCTGGGGGAGGAGGCCTGTGTGCGGTCCTGCTCTCCACCCGGGGCTCCACACAGCCTCGGGCCCTCTTTCTTCTCTGACGAGGGATGGGCCTGCTTCTGGGGCTTCTCGTGACAACAGAGGGGTCAGGAAGGTGTGGATTTACACGGCTTGTCCCCACCTTGCTGCCAGGCACTGGGGCCGCTGAGGGGCTGCGTCGGGCCTGGTAGAGTCCGGGCTTCCAGCTGGCACTCTGCTGTCCAGTGGATGCTGAGAAAGTGTCACGTGGCTGACCGTGGCCCGGGCTGGACGTTCCAAGTATAGTCGCCCATAGCCTGGTGCTCAGACGGCTGCTGTCTGTCTGTCTGCCTTCTCTTTTTCTTTCCTTTCTTTCTCTCTTTCTACTTATTGTTGGCACCTTGCAGTGTGTGGAATCTTAGTTCCCCAACTAGGGATTGAGTCGAGCAGTGGGTGTGCAGTCTTAATGCTGGACCACCGGGGAAGGCCCTTTTATTAAAAAAAAAAAAATTGTTTTTTAAGACATCAATTTATTTATTTATTTTTAAACGTTTTGGTTGCTTGGTGTGTGGGATCTTGGTTCACTGACCAGGAATTGAACCCATGTCGCGGCATTGGAAGGCAAAGTCCCGACCACTGGACCCTGGGGATGGCCCCGGCAGTTACGTTGCTGACCATGCAACAGATTCCTGAGAAGACCTACATGTACATCCTCACAGTTCCCCCATCCCTGGGGCCCCCACCCCTGGGACCCCCACCCCTGAGACCCCCACCCCTCGGACCCCCACCCCTGGGACCCCCACCCCTGGGGCCCCCACAGCTGCCACTCTAGGGCCTGAGAGAGGCTCTGACATGACCGCTTAGGGAGATGTGGTCAAGGTCTCTGCCAAAGCCTGTCCTCGCCAGCCCCCAGTTGCCCCCAGCTGGCTCGGCCCTCGACAGAGGGGGATGTCCCGCCCCCTGCACACGCGAGGGCCTCGTGCGGAGCCGCACGTGGGAAGTGAGAGGAGGCTGGGCGTGGGGTGAGACATGCGCACAGCCATCCGCCTGTGTCCTCAGTGGAGCCAGGCCGGTGGGCAGGGCGATGGCCTGGCCGCTCCCCAGGCTCGGCTGGGCCTGGCCATCCCGCCACCTGGCCTGCGGAAGGCACGGCCCGTGCTGGGGGCACCGCACCCTGTCACCTCGGGCAGGGGGCGCAGTCGGGCTTGGGGCCTGCAGTGCCCCCAGCCTGGGGCCGCCAGGGTGGAGCTGGGTTTCTATCCACACTAAGCGGTCGGGAGCTGTGAGTCCAGTCATCGGTGAGCAAGGTGGCGCTTCACTGCTAGCGGACTCATCACAGGCCTCCTGAGCGTGACCCCATCCTGGTGCCCAAGTTATCCCCTCTCCTGTGTCATCCTGGGTTTCTGGAAGAGGCCCCGAGGAGGGGTGAGGCTGAATCTGGGCAGTCCCTGCTGCCTCTGGGGCCGACTTCAGGCAGCGAGACCACGGTCCTCACCTCAGAGCCTCGCCTTGGGCGCCTCCTGCACTCCTGGCAGCCGGGTGGCTGTGGCTGCTGCCCGTTTCCATCAGCGCTCCCTCCCGCCGCCCCCAGCTCCTTTCTGCCTGGCACTGCTGGCATGCAGTCTGGGAGAGAAGCGGTACGTGGAGAGCTACCTGGTGTCCTGGCCCATTGGAAACCCTGCAGGGCCCTGGTGGAGGGCACTGAGGTGGGGTGTGGCAGGGCAGGGCAAGGAGGAAAAAAATGGCACAAGAGGATTTCACTTCTGGGTGAACCCTGGACGCCTGCATGGAGGAGGTGGCATGGATAATTCTGTCCACTGAGTTCTTGAGTTCAACCTAAAACGTTCAGGCATTCAGGTACCAGGTCCCATATGGGGCCTCTATCAGGGCAGCAGTGGGCAGCAGGTGGCCAGTAGTCTGATGAGGGCAGGGCAGGAGACACAGGGCCCAGCTGTGGCATCAGAAGACCCCTCGCCTCCCTCAGGGAAGCCCAGGCCTATGGGGCAGGGGGATGCCCTAGAAGGTGGCTTTGGAGTTCAGACTTCATTGGAGAATCTTTAGCTTGGAGGGCTGATAGAGTTTGCATCCTCCCAGGATCACCCCCAGCTGCCAGGTGGACGTCAAGACTTGGGCAGGGAGACGAGTTGGATGTGGGCTGCAGATTCTGGTGCAGTCCTGGTGGCCTGTCCCCTAGGGGTGGAGACCCCCAGGCAGAGGTGGCCTGGCCTCTATNCTTGGAGGGCTGATAGAGTTTGCATCCTCCCAGGATCACCCCCAGCTGCCAGGTGGACGTCAAGACTTGGGCAGGGAGACGAGTTGGATGTGGGCTGCAGATTCTGGTGCAGTCCTGGTGGCCTGTCCCCTAGGGGTGGAGACCCCCAGGCAGAGGTGGCCTGGCCTCTATGGAGGTGCTATGCACACAGGAACAGCCAAGGGCCCAGCCAGAGTGTGAGGGGAGAGGCCCTGTGTCTCTGGGGTCCCCGGCCCAGGTCACTTTTAGAAAAAGTGTCTACTGAAAGCCCGCAAGGCTGAGGACGGCCCCCGTCGAGAGGTAGGGATAAGCGTCTACGTCTCCTAGGAGCTCCTTGTGGACAGACGCTCTGGGATCTGTCTGATGGGATCTTGTGCTCACGGGACCTTGGACCGTGGGACTCCAAGAGAGGAGACTGGAGCTGCGGGAACAGTGGCCTGACCACGCCCAGCTGCCCACTGGAGCCCAAGTGGCTAGGGGTCGCATCGCCCGAGGGAGCCTCTGAAAGGAATGAGAGTCGGTGCCACTGAACACGCCTAACGCGAGGTTCAGAGTCGGGGTGGCCTGTGGGAGCCTTAGTCCCGGGACCCCTGGCTTGGATGCCGCCCAGCACGTCACGGGGAGAGGGAATGAAGGGCCGAGTCCCTTCCTGACGTGAGGGGGTCTGGACAGTGGGGTGCTGAGCTGTGCGTGACCTCGCAAAGACACCTCTCTCTGCACCCTAGTCCCTGGAGCCTGGGACCTTACTCCGGTCTCTGCAGATGCCCTGAGGCCGTGAGGGGCGGGCTCTGAACGTACCTTGGACTGTTTCACAGGGGCGCCACAGACATGCACTTTACCATATGCCTGATGCTGGCTTTTGAAGACTCACTGAAGATTTGCTGATAGTCCTCGTCATCATAAGTGATTTATTCATTTAATTCAGTTCAGTTCAGTCGCTCAGTCGTGTCCGACTCTTTGTGACCCTATGCACTGCACCACGCAGGCCTCCCTGTCCATCACCAACTCCCNCCGCCTGTGTCCTCAGTGGAGCCAGGCCGGTGGGCAGGGCGATGGCCTGGCCGCTCCCCAGGCTCGGCTGGGCCTGGCCATCCCGCCACCTGGCCTGCGGAAGGCACGGCCCGTGCTGGGGGCACCGCACCCTGTCACCTCGGGCAGGGGGCGCAGTCGGGCTTGGGGCCTGCAGTGCCCCCAGCCTGGGGCCGCCAGGGTGGAGCTGGGTTTCTATCCACACTAAGCGGTCGGGAGCTGTGAGTCCAGTCATCGGTGAGCAAGGTGGCGCTTCACTGCTAGCGGACTCATCACAGGCCTCCTGAGCGTGACCCCATCCTGGTGCCCAAGTTATCCCCTCTCCTGTGTCATCCTGGGTTTCTGGAAGAGGCCCCGAGGAGGGGTGAGGCTGAATCTGGGCAGTCCCTGCTGCCTCTGGGGCCGACTTCAGGCAGCGAGACCACGGTCCTCACCTCAGAGCCTCGCCTTGGGCGCCTCCTGCACTCCTGGCAGCCGGGTGGCTGTGGCTGCTGCCCGTTTCCATCAGCGCTCCCTCCCGCCGCCCCCAGCTCCTTTCTGCCTGGCACTGCTGGCATGCAGTCTGGGAGAGAAGCGGTACGTGGAGAGCTACCTGGTGTCCTGGCCCATTGGAAACCCTGCAGGGCCCTGGTGGAGGGCACTGAGGTGGGGTGTGGCAGGGCAGGGCAAGGAGGAAAAAAATGGCACAAGAGGATTTCACTTCTGGGTGAACCCTGGACGCCTGCATGGAGGAGGTGGCATGGATAATTCTGTCCACTGAGTTCTTGAGTTCAACCTAAAACGTTCAGGCATTCAGGTACCAGGTCCCATATGGGGCCTCTATCAGGGCAGCAGTGGGCAGCAGGTGGCCAGTAGTCTGATGAGGGCAGGGCAGGAGACACAGGGCCCAGCTGTGGCATCAGAAGACCCCTCGCCTCCCTCAGGGAAGCCCAGGCCTATGGGGCAGGGGGATGCCCTAGAAGGTGGCTTTGGAGTTCAGACTTCATTGGAGAATCTTTAGCTTGGAGGGCTGATAGAGTTTGCATCCTCCCAGGATCACCCCCAGCTGCCAGGTGGACGTCAAGACTTGGGCAGGGAGACGAGTTGGATGTGGGCTGCAGATTCTGGTGCAGTCCTGGTGGCCTGTCCCCTAGGGGTGGAGACCCCCAGGCAGAGGTGGCCTGGCCTCTATGGAGGTGCTATGCACACAGGAACAGCCAAGGGCCCAGCCAGAGTGTGAGGGGAGAGGCCCTGTGTCTCTGGGGTCCCCGGCCCAGGTCACTTTTAGAAAAAGTGTCTACTGAAAGCCCGCAAGGCTGAGGACGGCCCCCGTCGAGAGGTAGGGATAAGCGTCTACGTCTCCTAGGAGCTCCTTGTGGACAGACGCTCTGGGATCTGTCTGATGGGATCTTGTGCTCACGGGACCTTGGACCGTGGGACTCCAAGAGAGGAGACTGGAGCTGCGGGAACAGTGGCCTGACCACGCCCAGCTGCCCACTGGAGCCCAAGTGGCTAGGGGTCGCATCGCCCGAGGGAGCCTCTGAAAGGAATGAGAGTCGGTGCCACTGAACACGCCTAACGCGAGGTTCAGAGTCGGGGTGGCCTGTGGGAGCCTTAGTCCCGGGACCCCTGGCTTGGATGCCGCCCAGCACGTCACGGGGAGAGGGAATGAAGGGCCGAGTCCCTTCCTGACGTGAGGGGGTCTGGACAGTGGGGTGCTGAGCTGTGCGTGACCTCGCAAAGACACCTCTCTCTGCACCCTAGTCCCTGGAGCCTGGGACCTTACTCCGGTCTCTGCAGATGCCCTGAGGCCGTGAGGGGCGGGCTCTGAACGTACCTTGGACTGTTTCACAGGGGCGCCACAGACATGCACTTTACCATATGCCTGATGCTGGCTTTTGAAGACTCACTGAAGATTTGCTGATAGTCCTCGTCATCATAAGTGATTTATTCATTTAATTCAGTTCAGTTCAGTCGCTCAGTCGTGTCCGACTCTTTGTGACCCTATGCACTGCACCACGCAGGCCTCCCTGTCCATCACCAACTCCCGGAGTTTACCCAAACTCATGTCCATTGAGTTGGAGATGCCATCCAGCCATCTCATCCTCTGTCGTCCCCTTCTCCTCCTGCTTTCGATTTTTCCCAGCATCAGGGTCTTTTCCAGTCAGTCAGCTCTTCACATCAGGTGGCCAAAGTATTGGACTTTCAGCTTCAGCATCAGTCCCCCCAATGAATATTCAGGACTGATCTCCTTTAGGATAGACTGCTTGGATCTCCTTGCAGTCCAAGGGACTCTCAAGAGTCTTCTGCAGAACCACAGTTCAAAAGCATCAATTCTTCAGTGCTCAGGTTTCTTTATAGTCCAACTCTCACATCCATACATGACCACTGGAAAAACCATAGCCTTGACTAGACAGACCTTTGTTGGCAAAGTAATGCCTCTGCTTTTTAATGTGCTGTCTAGGTTGGTCATAACTTTCCTTCCAAGGAGTGAGCACCTTTTAATTTCATGGCTGCAGTCACCACCTGCATCACTTATTAGAAATCTTGATAAGTCACAGAGGCTGAATAATGGCCCCTAGAGATGGCAGACTCCCTGGAACTTGTGAACGTGACCTTAGGTATTTAGAAAAAGCATCTTTGCAGAGGTAATATATTAAGGTTCTTGAGGGGGAGAAGATTCTGGATTCTGGGGCAGGGGGGGCTGCAATTCAGTGACAGGTGTCTTCAGAAGAAACCCACAGAAGAAATTACCATGGCACGGGGTGGGGGGGTGACGTTGGAGGCAGAGACTGGAAGGACGTGCCCTGAGCCCAGAGATCCCGGGGCCCCTGGAAGCTGGAAGTGGCCCAGGGTCCCCGGCCTGCACATGGAGCGCCTCCCTTGCCCCTGTGGCTCAGCCTTGTGTGCGGCACTCCCCTCGGAGGCCGTGGGGTGCTGAGTACTGGGCTGGCCCCTGAAAACAGGGCCCTGCCCTGGGGAGGCTCGGCCCCTGCCCTGAAGCTGGGGCAGGCTTGGCCTGGCTGTCCCTGAGCCCTGGGTCTCCCAGCTGGGCAGCATGGACTGCCCAGAGTCTCCTTCTGGAGGTGGGGTAACACCTTCCGCATGGGGTCAGGGGGTGCACAGCGCCCAGCACCTGGGCTGAGGTGTGATTGGCGACATGCCCAACCCCGTTCCACCCAAGGCAGTGCTGGGCACGGGCTGGACCAGGGTGGGGCGTGTCTTGGCTTTCTGTTGGGGAGTGTTTCCCCAGCCCCACGGACAGTGCTGGTGGGACCTGAGGCCAGCTCCCCCTCCCCCAAGGGGCTCAGTGCCACGAGGGTGTCAACGTCCAGGCACAGGCTCCCCAGCCCACCTTGTCCTGTTTGCTCAGGGATGTTTGGCATCTTCCAGGTGACTTTTGTGCAAAGAGGAGCCCCTCTGATATGGCCGGAGTTTGAACGTCAGCAGCTAATCTATTAAATCACACGCTCCGAGTTCGGCCTTGAGGTTTAGGCGGCGGGACAAGCCCTTTGTCTGTTATCGGCCCGAAGGTCCTGGCTGGGGCGGGTCTTTGAACCTCACACAGCCTCGTTCACAGCCTTAACCAAGTGTGGGCAGCAGTCCAGGGCATGTGTGCCTGCCATTCACTGAGTCTCTGTTTCTCCCCTTAACTTAAAGAAGCCGTGGCGAGACACGCGCAGCGTGAAACCTCCCCTCTGACACCGTGTGAGTGCACCGTCGGGCCGCTAAGTCCTGAGCTGTGCTGTGCAGCCATGATCTCGCCCATCCTCAAAGCCTCGCCTTCCCGCAGGGACACACTCTGTCCCCCAGAGCACCGCCCCCCGCCCCTGCGCCCGGCCCCCCCTCCTGCTTTCTGTCTCTCTGGGCCTGACAGCTCCAGGGCCCTTGTGCAAGTCGAATCGTATAGGACTCTCCTTTCCGTGACTGGCGTGTTTCACCAAGCATTGTTCCCAGCGTCCATCCCTTCACATGGAACGTTTTTTTCTGGACCAACAAAACTTTTCCAAGTACGTAATTGGTATATATTGAATATGCTGCCCAGGTGGTGCAGTGGTAAAGAATCCACCTGCCAGGGCAGGAGACATGGGTTCAATCCCTGGGTCAGGAAGATCCCCTGGAGGAGGAAATGGCAACCTGCTCCAGTCTGCTGGCCTGGGAAATCCCCTGGACAGAGGAGCCAGGCTACAGTCCATGGGGTCACAGAGAAACTGAGCGCACAGATAGGGTGCAGCTAACGCTCCCTGGCCGGCCCAGTGCTGCGTCTCAGCGTCCTGGACCTCGCTCAGAGCTCAGAGCCTGACGACAGAGGTCTGTCACTGCTGGGTTCCGAGTGCGCCTTGAACAGGCTATATTCCCCTTGCACGTGAAGTGTGTGCTTCTTAGTCACGTTTTCAGCATCACTGGGGAGCATCCAGGGTTGAAAGAGGTTTCCCCATGGACCGGAGAGACCGTACCCGTGGACTTCCCTGAGGGTCCGGTCCATCCCGCCCTGCCTGGGCTGAGCCCACCAGGCACCAGCCTGTGGGCGTGGGGGTGGGGTCCTGTCATCTGCCCCTTGCTGTTCCCTGGCGGGTCCTCCTGCTGGACCACCGCCCTGGCACGGCCCCAGCATTCCTCTGCGTTCCCCGGGCACCTGCTGCCGCAGACGCTGAAATGATGTCCGATGTCCGATAAGGGCACGGACGTCCTCGGGGGGGAGCCGGCGGCCGTGCACCCAAGGTGGGTCGGCCATCAGGGCATCAGCAGGGCATCGTCCTCGCCTTGGCCATGGCCACCTCCCGCAGGCATGCACACGCCCCCCTGGGTCGTCGGGTCAGGCAGTGCCAGGATCCGAGGGGGCCTCTCCCCCGCCCAGCCCCGCTCCCACACCTGGGCAGAGAACAGGGCGGTTTTCCCCTTCCCTGGGCCTTGCTCCCCTAGCTCTTGGAGGTCTGCGGCTGCCTGACTTTGGAGCCTTGGGACCCGAGCTGGGACGAAGTGGGTGGCCAGCCCCGCAGAGGCAGATGGGGAGCGCCAGGCCCCCCAGGTTGCTGCCAGCACCCCAAGGGCGGGGATCTGACCTTGGCCTCGCTGAGGCTCCAGGGCCTACACGCTTGGAGTGGACAAAGCACCCTTTGTGAAATGATTCTTTCTGAAACCAGCATAATGTGGGCAGGTATTTGAGGAGCTGTTCAGCCTTCAGAAGACAGCGTGACCGAGGCCGACGCACCACGGAGGGCAGCGAGCTCTGAGCCCCAGAGGCCCAGCGGCCCCCAGGGGGGCGCTCCTAGAGGGCCCTGCACTCTGGCCCAGGGCCTCCGCCAAGGTTCACACAGTGTGGGTGGGGTGGGGTCTCCATGCGCCTCTGAGCAGGAGCCGAGGCTGAGGATGCCCACCCTGATGTACCCTCCCTGCAGGCCTGTCCACAGGCAGAGCTGCCGTGGCCAGAGCCCTGTCTTGGAGGACTCTGTCCTCCCCCGGGCCTCCGTGCCCCGGCCTGGCGCACGGTTCTAAATGAGCCTTCACTGCTCCGTGTGCACAGCCGAGGTCGTCCCGACAGCGACAGTGTGTGGTCAGTTGCCACCCTGGCAGCAGGAGTCGGCAGGAACAGGCCTCGCAGAGGAGCCACTGATGCCCCCAGGCCTCCAAGGCAGCCGAGTCTCCCACCGCGGGCTGCAGGGCCCACTGCAATGCCTCGAGGGGGCAGAGACGCCGCGTGGGTCCTGTCCACGTCCTCTGCCTCAGTAGGCAGGACCAGGAGAGAGTTAGGACCTTTCATGCATGTCCCGGCAGCAGGGGCTGGAGGTGGGGGACCCAGGGAGCCATGGGCAGCAGGACCCACAGACCTGGGTCCGGGCCCGCCCCTGCCCCACCAAGGGTCTCACTGCAGCCTTGGGGACACAGGGCTTGTGGCTCAGGGATTTGGCCAGTGAGTCGGCATGGTGACTGTGGGCCAGCGGGGGTGCTGGTGTCCTGACCTTTGTACCCGAGTGTGACCATTCGTGGCAAGCAAGGCTTTGCAGGTGTAACTCTGTGAAGGGTCTGGGTGTGGGCAACTGTCTGGGTCGCCTGGGGCATGCTCAGTGTCACCACCAATGTCCTTTGTGGGGAAGGAAAGGGTCAGACTGGAGGAGACCAGGCTGTCGCGCTCCCTGAGCCTCCCCGGGGCCTGGCCTCAGCCCCTCCTTGGTTTGGTTGCTTGGGGTTCACCCTCAGGGAGCGTGGACCCCGGGCCCCGGTTTTCCCATCTGTAGCATCTCTCCACAGCTGCCGCGGCCGTCGTCTCACGGGGACGCGTGTTACCGTCTATACAGTGAGGCTGGGCAGTGCGGGCGGCGGTGACGTCCTTCCCCAGGATGGTGTCTAGCTGGACAGGCTGTGCTGAAGCGTCTCCGCGGGCCGCGGGCGGGCGGGTTCAGGAGGAGAGGGCGCAAGGCGGAACACGGGTTCAGCCTTGGGTGGCCCCGGGGCTGACCTCGAGTCCCTGGCTGCATGCCCACTGCTGAGAGGAAGCGGCCGTGGGCTGTCGATGGGGAAGCAGGCTGGAGGGTGGTGTGGGCCTGCTTCCTGTGGCTGCCTGCACCCGGGCCGGGCAAGCCCTCGTGTGGAGCACGCCGCACGTTGTGGGGACCTCCACGGAGCCTGCGACTGCCACCCTTTGTCCAGGACGTTTGCTGCCCAGAGGAGGCCCCTCTACCCCGTGAATTTCCCCTCTGGATCCTTGGAGACCACATGGACAGCGCCTGGCTTCTTGGCCTGGGCCTCCGAGACTCGCCTGCCCGCAGCCTGGGTCGGAGCCCCTCCCTTCCTGGCCGGGTGGTGACCGCCCGCTGCTCGCTGTGTGGCAACTGGTGCACGCCTGGTGGTCAGGACTGGCGGCCCCGGGCAGAAGTGCCGGCCCCTGGGCAGTGGGCGCGCCCCTTCCCGGGCCGTCTGGGCGGGCGGGCGGGCTGGACGGCCTGGCGTGACCCTGACAGTGCATGCTCCTGCTTGGTGTGGCCCTGACCGCGCGTGGCCCAGCCCGGCCTGGCGTGGCCCAGCCCGTGCGTGGCCCGGCCCGGCCCGGCCCTGACTGCGCGTGGCCTGGCCTGGCGTGGCCCTGACTGTGCGTGCCCCGGCCTGGCGTGGCCCTGACCGCGTGTGCTCCTGCCCGCAGCTTCCTCATCGTCCTGGTCTGCCTCATCTTCAGCGTGTTGTCCACCATCGAGCAGTACGTCGCCCTGGCCACGGGGACCCTCTTCTGGATGGTATGTACCAGCATGAGGGGCCCTGTGCTCTCGCCCCCGGGCAGGTGGGCAACAGGGTGAAGCCCACCACTCCTGGCCTCTCCCACCCATGGGACCCTGTGCCGGAGCCCCACGGTGGGCTGGCTCTGGGGGCTTGCCTTGACACCTGGGGCCTTGAGGCGGCGGGGACCCCTGCCTTGCTAGGATGTGATCACTGGGCTGAGAAGGCGGAAAAAGGATGGGCCCCTGGGCCTGGTGGTCTGGGAGGGCTTCCAGGAGGAGTGGGCTGAGCTGGGAGAGAAGGAAGGACGGGAGGACATGGGCACCAGGTGCCGAGTCGCGGTCTGGCTGGCACAGATCTGCGGGCACCCCGCCCCTGCCCCAGCCTCAGGGGGTGCCCTTGCCCTCGGCAGCCGATGGCTGTGAGCCGGGGTCCCCGAGTCCTCGTGATGCGCCCTGAGGCAGCGCCGGTTGCACTGTGCACAGTCAGCTCCGCCGGCCACCCGACGCTTCCGCATTCATGCTCACGGAGTCTCTCCTTCTTAGGTTAGGGCTGTCTAGGTGGATCTTGTGGCTTTAAACTGCTGGGGTTCGTTGGGCACATCCTGGTGGAGGGATGCAGTCCGCTCTCACCCTGTCCCTCTCGCCCCCGCCCCAGCACCACTTACTCCAGAGTGTGTCTTTTTCCCCCACGCAGCTGGGGGCCCGGACGTCCAGGGCTCTGCCCTGCAGGCTCCTGTTCTGTCCACAGCTGCGTGTGTGTCTCCACGACAATCCGCTTCACCGTGTGGTTAGTGTCAGGCCCCTCTTCTCTCTCAGGGTCCCCTGGCAACTCTTGCCTGTCTCTCCTCCCCAGTGACCTTTACGGTCAGCTTGCTGGCCTCCCAGAAAACGCCTGATGGTGTCTGATGAGTGAGTTTGGGGAGGCCAGCATCTCTCTGGCGTGAGGTCGGTCTGTCCACGGGCAGGGCGTGTCTGTTTATCTGAAGGGTTTCACGGTTTGGGGATGTGGGTTTCAGACAGCTTGTTGTTATCATCAATATGCTAACAGCCATTACTTGCCATCGGCAATGGAGCCTCTCTGGCTCTGTTTCCGGGAGGGTTTTTGGTGTCCAGGAAGGCGACTGCCCTTCTCACCTGTGCAGCCTGTGGCCTCCTCTGTTCCGTTACTGTTTGCGGTGATTTGTCCTCTGACCCTCTGGAGTTGTCTGTCTGGAGTCGCTGCTGCCGGGTCTGGTCCGGTGCCTTGGTTGGGTGTGAAGACTGGCGTCCCTCGGTCGCTTAGGCTTTACGGGGCTGGGCGAGGGGGCTCTCCACGTCTCCTGAGGGAACGCGCCGGCCCAGACAGACTGCTGCGCATTCTGGGTTGGGGATGGCCTTCAAGCTCCGGGAGAGGGCAGGCCTCTGCTGAGACTGCGTCCTCTCCTGTGTCTTGTCATTCTGCGTGTGCCCGCGTCCTGACCTCCTCTCCTTAGGACACCAGTCCTGTGGGACGAGGACCCACCCTAGGGACCTCATTTCACCGTAATCACCTCTTTAAAGACCCGTCTCCAAACACAGCCGCATCTGAGATTCTGAGCTCAGGATCCCAAAATAGGGATCTGGGGGGGTCATAGCTCAGCCCACGAGGTCTCTGAGTGACTGGGTCAGCTCTCCCTCTGCTGGAAGTCTCTCTCCTGCTCTCTGAGACGCCCCCACAACATTGAGTCCCATCGGGGCAGGGGCCCCCAGGACCTCCCCCCCAGCCTGGGCCCTGCAGCACGTGGGGTCCTGGCTTGCAGGCCGCTTGGCCCCACCCTCCTGAGGCTCAGGCAGGGCCCCCAGCTGCAGCCCACATGGGATTTTGGCTTCTGAATCAAGACTGATGTCAGCACATCCCAGGCCCAGCCCTGGGGCTGGAAAGCAGACCATCGAGGGTGTGGGTCACCCCAGGACGGCTCCGGGGTGGGGGTCAGGCCCTGGCGGCCTCGGGCCTTGTCTGGTCCGGCCTCCCCTCTCCCTTTGGCCTGTCTGGGAGCTCCCCCCTGACATTGCTGCTCACAGTCACACTGAGTTCCTTGGGGTTTCATGATGCGGGGAGGCCCAGAGCTGGGCGTGGTGACAAAGAGGCGCCAGGACCGTCCCCGCAGCCCCCAGGCCCCTGCTGGCTCCCCGCCTCCTGGAGGAACTGACCGCGCACAGTCCGGGCGTCGCTGAGGTCCGCGCGCCTCCTGGTGGCTGCGCTCGGAACTGCGCTCTCCTCCCTGAGGCTCCCTTCGTGGCTCAGTTGTTAAAAGACTCTGCCTGCGATGCAGGAGACCGCGGTTCGATTCCTGGGTTGGGAAGATCCCCTGGAAGAGGGCAAGGCTACCCACCCCAGTATTCATGCCTGGAGAATCGCATGGGGAGAGGAGCCTGGTAGGCCACACAGGGTCAGACACGATTGAGCCACTAAGCCAGCCCCGCTGAGGATTGGGGCTCAGCTGGAGCTGGGACCCTGGGGGGGTGTGCCAGCGAGCGGCCCCCACTTCCCAGCAGAGGGGCCCTGCTGTCGGTGCGCCTCCTGTTCCACGCCCCCCATTCTCTCTGCCACACTCGTGACCCCCGAGGCGCCCTCTCCACACCGCAGCTGTTGCTTTGGGGCAGGGAGTGGGGCGGTGGGGAGGGGCGGTTTTCCAAAACCAAGCGCTGATCATTCTGGAAGCTCTGGTGAGCTTTTGGACCTGCTGGGCCTCTTGGGCCCCCAGTGCTGCGCACGTCTGCCCCCCCCAACCCCCGGCTCCCTCTGCTCCCTTGTGGTTTGCTGACCCCTGACCCTGGGCCCTCCCGCTGCCTCAGGGCCCTGGCACATGCTCCTGTGGGCTGACTGACCCTTTGACCCGTCGCGGGACTGCCTTCCCGCCCGCCCGGTCAGGCTTGGACTCGGCCGTCACCACTGGCGCCCCCCGCGACCACCATCTGCTGGGGCTCCCCCTCCTCAGTGTGCCCCGCTCTCCCTCTGGTGGCTGGGCACGGGGGTCTGCAGGCTGAAGCGGGGAGCCCCAGGATCGGTCTCCTTCCTCTGCTGCCCCCCCAAGGGCAGGGGCCCACGGGCAGCAGCCGCCACAGGCCCAGAACGGTGCTTCTGGGTTTGGACACTCCTCTTTGAGTCCAGGAGCCCAGAAGGGGCTCCATGGGGCTCCCGGAGCTGCCGTGGGGTCCTGGGCCTCGGCTTCCCCATCTGTGGAACAAAGGCCTGGGGGAGGATGGCCTCAGATGCAACCTTTTGATGGCCTGTACCGAGTTCCCAAAGATTTCACAACTTGCTGCCCTGTGGAAACAGGTCCTTTGTGGTGGGTTTGAGCTGACCATGTCCAGCCACTTTTGGAGTCATGGCCATGGGGCAGGAGGTGGGGTATCAGGGTCACCGGGAAGAATGCAGCCGCAGGGGCCCAGGCTCCAGGAAAGATATGAATTGTGATATGAATTACGTCAAGGGTTGGGGCATGAAGGAGGTAAGAGGTGAAGTGGGACTGGGGGGCGGACAGAGCTTCCTGGAAGAGGGGGTGCCCTGAGGGTGGGAGGAGGAGGTAGGTGGGTTGGGGGGCCTCCAGAGGCAGCCCGGGACCACCCCCTGCAGCTGGCAGGTCCCGGGGCTCTGGCGGAGGCGGCGGCTGGGGGCTTCCTGGAGAGGCTGTGGTCTGCGGGCTGGGGACAGGCGTGACCCTAGGCAGGGCATGACGGAGGGAGCGGGTGTGGGCTGGGGCCGCAGAAGCGGTGGTCGTAGGCCCCTGAGGTTGACCGCGCAGGCTGAGGCTGCAGGACGCCAGGTGGCGCTGTTGCCCGTGGCTTGAGGCCGCCGCTGGCCGGGGCCCAGAGCTCCGAGCCAGACCACAGCCCGGAGCCCAGGAGGGGCCCTGAGAGCAGCTCAGTGCTTAAATGGTGGAAAAAAGTCCTTCGAAGCTGTGTTTTCCCACAGAGCCCATATGTCTTCCTTCCTTTTCATGTGCTGGTTTTTATGGGGCCGGAGAGCTGCTGTCTCAGCTCCGGGCGAGGGAGCCTCGGGCGGCCTCCAAGGGATTAAGCGTTTTGCTGAACCAGGGAGATCTGGAGGGGGGCTGGAAAAGCCACTTGGGGTGGGGTCTCATTACTGCCATGGGGTCTGTCCCGGGGCTGCGGATGGCCTGTTTGAGATCTGAGCCCTGCTTGCGGCTTCCGGGGAACAGGGCTCCCGACACGGTTCCTGAACTCAGAGGAAGCTGTGTGTGTGTGTGTGTGTGTGTGTGTGTGTGTGTGTACACGTGTCTGTGTGCAAGCGTGCAGTGTGCCTGTGTGGCTGCTTGTGCACATGGCCACATGCACGCTCTGCCCGTGTTTCGGCGTGCACACACGCCTGTGGCCGGGCTCCAGCTCTGGGCGGCTCTCCTGTGTGCCTCCCCGCCCCCGTCCCCCCGCCGGCCTGCTGCTGTGGCAAACACACCCCCTCCCCGCTCCCTGGGGGAAGAAACCCTGGCTGGGCCCAGGTGAGGGGCTGGTTTTTGTCTCCGAAATCGCAGGGTGTTTTTTTTTTTTTTTTCCTCTCCTTTTTCAAATCCCACACAAAGAGAGAGGCCCTCAAAAGCACAGCACAGACCCCGCGTATCCCGAGCTTCTGGTGGGAGCATACCAGGGATTGTCCTGCGATGCCTGCGGTTGAAAACCCCGTGAGCCGCAGCCCGGAGGCCTAGCGGATGAGGTCATCGCCAAGGCTTCCTCCCTGGCCCAGGCTCCGGGGGCCCCTCCGCAGTGACCCAGCCCTCCCTCCAGCTGGACCGCCCCCCCGCCCGGGGCCCTGGCTCCCCCAGCACACTCGAGAGCATCCCGCCCTTCGGGCCTCAGTTTCTGAGCTGCGAATCCAGACCCCCGCCCACACACACGTCCCCTGGCCCCTCGGTGGGCCCCACGTTTCTCTGGAATGAGGCCTGGGCTCTGTCTCCTGACCCCCGGCCCCAGCGCACACCCTGCTTGCTCTGGCCTCTGCAGGCCCGCCCGTTCCCGGCCCTGCTCCCTACACCCTTCACGTGCCGATCGAGGCAGCGGCGCCGAGTCTGGGCCTGCGGCCCCCGCTGGCCATGCTGTGAGCCTCCACGTGGACGGGTTGGAGCTCACAGAGCCTGGGTCACGTCTGCCCAAGGCCTTGCTCCCGGTGGCTGGCCCAGGTTCTCTGTGAACAGACCCCAAGGTTGTGTCTGCTCCTGGGCTGTTGCCTCTCTGAGAGGCTGTTCTCTCAGCTTTCCCCTCTCTGCTTGGTGAATTCCTACGTATCCAGCAAAGCCCCGCTCCTGTACGCCCACTTCTGGGGCACCTTCCTGCTCGCCCAGCGACAGTGCCAGCTTTGTCCTCTGGCCCCCGTGTGCTCTGGGAGGACGTGTCCCTGCTGCGGGGCCCTGAGCCCCTGGGCCTCTGTCCCCGACGCACAGGCACTGCCCGGTAAGGCTGTTTCTGGCTGCTGGGGCCTTCTCTGTGTTCTTCCTCAGGATGTGGCTGGCCTAGGCACTCCATCCTGGTGTGGGGGCGTCCTCACCTGCGTCTGTTTGGCAAGTGTTTCTACTGTACCCCCTCCGTGGCAGAGTCACAGGTTCCATTTCTGTGCCCCGTGTCCTCCCTGGGGCCTGGGTAAGACAGGGCCGGTGCCAGAGTGTGGGAGGGCCTGACCCTGACCGCAGCCCGCCCCCCCCGCCCAAGGAGCCAGAAGGCCATGGGGCACCCTCTGTGTGCACATGAGTGCCCCGCCAGGCCAGAGTCGAGCCGCTGCCTGGCTCAGGCCTCCCGCCTGGCGTGCTGTGGCGCGGGGACTCCGGGCCGCCCTGTGGGCAGAGCAGAGCCTCCTGGGTCTGGGGTAGAAACACTGGGAGCTAGGGGTGGCTCCCCACATCCAGTGTGCCTTCTGGATGTTTCTGCGCTGGCTCCTGGTTCTGCCGTGGGCACCGGCAGCAGCTCAGGTGCCCCAGAGGCCTGACCGTGGGGTCTGACCCTACAGCTCGGGGTGAGGGGGCGTCATGGCTCCGGGCTGCAGGGGCCTGCCCCTCCCGAGGCTCCGCAGCAAGCCGCGCCCAGGAAGGCAGTGTGCAGGGACCCTGGCCGCCGGGTGACGGGACTCAGGGGGGTGTAGGGGCTCCCTGCTGCCCCTTGGGCAGAAATGAGCCGGGTACCCACCCTGGACAGTGCATGGCTGGGGGCGGGGCAGACTGCTGGGTTTGTCTCCCAAGTGCCAGGAGGGGTGGACGAGGCTCAGGCGGCCCCCAAACCCCCCATGTCTGGGTGCCCCCTAGTGTCCCCTCGAGAGTCCATGAACAGAGGCTTTGGGGCCACCAGGCAGAATTTGAAGCTGCTGCCCTCAAGGGGTCTTGGCTAATTCTCCAGAGCCCCTTGGCCACCCAGTGGGGACCCCTGAGAACAGGAGCCCCCGGACCCGTGATTCTGTGGAGGGGGGCCTGAGCCGCCTGCTGCGTCCCTTGAACGAGGGGCCCTGCGTCCCCACCCCCAGGACGGCCCCCCACTTCCTCCAGCCCCTCGGGCGCTTCTGTCCACCCCTGCCGTCCCCCTCGAGTGCCTTCGCCCCTCCTAGTGTCTGTGGCGTCCCCCCTCTGTGCGTGCTCGCCACGGCTTGTGGCCTCTTTAGCCTGATAGGGTCCCAGCTCTGCCTGCGGGGTCTCCCTCCTGGGCTCTGAGGGGCCAGCGCCCCCCCCCTCGCTCTGTAAGTGGGAAGGGCCCCTGCCCCGAGGACGTCCATGCAGGAGGCGGCCAAGAGCTTGAGGCCTCAGGGCCCCCGTGAGGCCCAGGGGGCTGGCTCCCAATCCCACCCCTGGGCCACCACGCCCGCCCGCCAGGGTCCCTGTCCCTGGGGCTCCTGGCCGCGTTCCTGGCCTGGAGGCAGCTGCTTCTGAGGGGACAGCTGACATTCCTTCCTGCGGGGTCTGCCCTTGGCCTGGAGCCGTGAAAGCGGGAACCCTCAGCTGTAACCAGAGCCTTCCGCGGGGCGCGGGGCCCTGGGGGTGGAGGGGTCCTGGGGCGCCTCGCGTGCGCTAACAAAGGCGCCCTCTGTGAAGCCCACGCTCTGTCGCGGGCCAGGACTATCCTGCCCATCAAATCAGTTCAGAACCCGGGTTGGGGAGTAGGGGCGCCTGGGCAGGAGGTGGAGGGAACTGCAACGTGTTCGAAACTTTCCCAAAAAACACGTAACCCGATCCCATGCAAGTGGCCTGGGCTGGGTCACACCCTGGGCCGGCCAGGCAGTCCTGTGGATGGGAGGACAGGGCCCCACCTGGGGGCGGAGGGCCGGGGCGGGGGCCCAGCCGCGTCCACCTGCAGCCCCGACCCTGTGGGAAGTGGGCGCCTCCTCCGATCTCCTCCCCCAAGGCCCCAGGTGGGCCCCCGGGCCCCCAGCGTTTCCTCTGGGAGGAAACTGGAGTTGGGGGCCGTGGCTCCCGCCAAGTGGAGGGTGCTCTGCGGTCCAGGGGAGCGCCTGAGATGGCCACGTGGAGGCCCCAGGGCTGCGGCCGGCCAGGGCTCTGCCGGCTGTGTGAACCGGCCGAGTCCGGGTCTGGCTCTGTTTGTTTCCTGGTGTTTCCTGTTTTCAGGCTGTGAAGCTCTGTGAGGCGAGGTGGGACGTGGGTGCCGGCCTCTCAGCTGCCTTCTGGGGTGTCTTTGCCGGGAGTCCACTGAGAGTCCCTGATGGCACCCTGTCTGCCCAAGGCCCTCCCCGCGAGGAAGCCTGTCCCACCGGGCCCACAGTCCCTGGGGGCCCTGGAGGGAGAAATAGTTGCCCTGCTGGTAAAAGCAGCTGGCCCGGGCACCTCCCTCGGGCAGGAGTCAGGCAGGGCTCGCAGTAGGCCACACGGCCGCTCCCGACTCTTGCAGTGCCTGTGCGTGTCTGTGTGGCCCCACGTGCCCATCTGTGCGTGTTTGCGTG
>SJYA01007679.1:5443-17638 GCA_006410615.1 Neotragus moschatus | reverse complement strand
AAGGTCAGTGCACGCTCAGACCTGACTTGGGTCCCCAGGCTCACAGCAAGCATCATACTCAACAGTGAAAGGCTGAGAACTTCTCTGAGATTAGGAATAAGGCAAGCCTGCTCTTCCCACTCCTATTCAACATCGTGTTGGGAGTCCTAGCAGATCGATCAGGCAAGAAAAAGAAGCAAAGGGTATCAGAACTGTAAAGGGAAAAGTAAAACTGTGCTTATTTATATTTGATTTATGTGAAGAAAATTCTAAAGACTCAACCAAAAAAATCTAAGATTTCAGTAAAATGGCAGGATACAGCCAAATAACGTATAAAAATCAGCAGTGTTTCTATACACTGAGAGCAAATTTTCTGAAAGAGAAATAAAGAAGTTGATCTCAGAATAGCATCAAAACCAAAATCATTGGAAACAAATTTTACTAAGAAAGTGAAGGATCTCTACTCTGAAATCTATAAGACAGCAATGAAAGAAACTAAAGACACCAGTAAACGGAAAGGTGCTCTATGTTCATGGATTAGAAGAATTAATTTTGTTAAAATAGCAATATTATCAAAATCTACCTATAGATTCAATGCAATCTCTATCAAGATTCCAATGACATTTTTTTTAAAGAAGTAGAAAAAAANCCAGTAAACGGAAAGGTGCTCTATGTTCATGGATTAGAAGAATTAATTTTGTTAAAATAGCAATATTATCAAAATCTACCTATAGATTCAATGCAATCTCTATCAAGATTCCAATGACATTTTTTTTAAAGAAGTAGAAAAAAACACCTCTAAAATTTATGTGGAACCACAAAAGGCCCTGAATAGCCTAAAAAGTCCTGAGAAAGAGCAAAGCAAGGGGAATCACACGTCCTGACTTCGAGCCATACTATAAAGCTATAGTCATCAAAATAGTGCGGAGCCAACATAATAACAGACAACTATAGCAACAGAACAGACAGCCCAGAAATAGACCGAGTCATATACGGTCAATATTTGACAAGGGAACCAAGAATACTCGATAGATGACGCTGGAATTATTAGATATTCACAGGTAAAAGAATGGAATAGGATCTATGTTTTACACCATCTCCCAAAATTAACTCAAGGTAGATTAAAAACCGATGGAAGTTCTGAAACTACGGAACTCCTAGAAGAAAACCCGGGGAAATTCTCCCAGATGCGGATCTTGGCGATGACTTTTTGGGTTTGCCAAGGAGGGCACAAACAGCAAAATGAAAATTAAGCAGGAGGGAGGTCATGAATCTAATCAGCTTCTGCACAGCAAAGAGATCATCAGCAAAGTGAGGTGGCAAGCCTACACGGTGGGAAAGTGTGTTCGCAAACCTTATATCTGATGAAAGGCTAATATTCAAAACATAAAGAACCCATACAAATTCAACAGTAGGAAATAAAATAACTCAATTAAAAAATGGGCAAAGGACCTGAGCACTCCTCCACAGAAGGTACATGAAAAGTGTTCATCATCACTAGTTGTTAAGGAAACTCAAATTAAGACCACTGAAAGGTTGTTGCTGAACCATGAAAGATGCCGGGATTCTTGCCCTCCAGAGGAGAATTCAATCCAGGGCCAGAGACGAGGCTTGATCGCTCAGAGCTTTTGTGTAATAGAGTTTTATTAAAAGTATAAAAGGGACAGACAAAGCTTCTGACACAGACATCAGAAGGGGGATGGAGAGTGCCCCCTAGCTAGTGTTAGCAATGGAGTTATGTACCTTTTAATTAGTTATAGACCTACTCCCATAATTTACATTTTAAGATAACAGATTTAGCCAGAAGGTTTTTTTTTTTCCAGAAACTGTCCTCAAGCAGGATACATTATTGTTATATAATCCTAACGAATGTAGAGGGGAAAAAAAAAGTTTTTCCTTTCTCGCTCCTTGAGAATTCCAGACCCCTATCTCCTTGGGGACCCCTGGACTTCTTATCAACCTGCCTAGAAATTGACTCTCTCACCACAAAGCAATATCAGCTCACACCTGTTAGAACCACCATCACCATAAAGACAAGAGATGGCAAACACTGGCAAGAACAGGAGGAAAAGGGAAGCTTCATGCACGGTCGGTGATAAACTGGTGCAGCCACCATGGAAGACAGAGCAGGTTTCTCAGAAAATCATGAACAGAGCTGCCATTTGGTCCAGAGATTCCACTTCTGGGTATTTATGCAAAGAAAATGAAAACACTAACTTAGAAAGATATCTGCACCCTCAGGTTCATAGCAGCATTATTTACAATAGCCAAGATGTCAACATAAGTTTTTATCAACAGACAAATGAATGAAGTTGTGGAATATAGAATATACATGTACGTCTATATACATGGAGAAGGATATTCTTGCCTGGAGAACTCCATGGACAGAGGAGCCTGGTGGGCTACAGTCCATGGGGTCACAAAGAGCTGGACACAACTGAGAGATTAACACACACTATATACATATATATTTATATTTATATTATATATATACGATTAATAAATATCATGCATAACTTTGAAAAGCAAGGAGATCCTATCATCTGTGACAACGTGGATGGACCTTGCCCTCAATTATACTAAGTGAAGTCCCACAGAGAGAGGAAATACTGTATGGACTCACTTATATTGAGAATCTTTTTAAAAAATTTGAAAACAAACTCATGAAAAAGAGACCAGACTTATGATTACCAGAGGCAGAAGGTGGAGGGGGGAAGGACTGGAGAAAGGTGGTCTAAAAGGTCAAGCTTCCATCTACAAGATAAGTATACGTGATAGCTCCAGTTTGCCCTGCTATTTGGTACGAACCTAAGTGAAGTCACTCAGTCGTGTTCGACTCTTTGCGACCCTGTGGACTGTAGCCCACCAAGCTCCTCCGTCCATGGGATTCTCCAGGCAAGGATACTGGAGTGGGTTGCCGTTTCCTTCTCCAGGGATCTTCCTGACCCAGGGATCGAACCCAGGTCTCCCGCATTGCAGGAAGACGCTTTACCGCCCGAGCCACTAGGGAAGTCTCATTTGATACCAAGGAGTGTTATTAAGAGAATGGATCTCTGAGATCTCATCATGAGGAGACCTTTTATCTTTTTCCTTTCTCTTTTCTTCTTGTTGTATCCATATGGGAAGATGGGTGTTAGATGAACCTATTGGGACCATGACTTCACAGCAGATGTAAATCAAACTGTACACCATAAGCTGACACAGCGATGCATGTCAACTATTTATCGATAAAACTGGAGGGGAAAAAAGAGACATTTTTGTCTTGCTAGAGAGCAAGGTTTATTGCAAACCGTCTGTTTCACTTTAAAAATCCCTCTTAAGACAAAGGGGAAACACCAAGAGGTAGCTTGGAAAAGCAAGCCCGGTAAAGCAACGATGTCAGTGATTGATTCCTGATCAGAAGAGGACAGTTAGAGGGGCGGGGTGGAAGAGGCCAGAAGCAGGCCCCCGGCGTGCCTCTGCACAGACTCACAGCTCCTCGGGAGACCCTGGTTGACAGTGAAACAGCTGGATCGGCAGCTACTGGGAGGTGCGCATGGAGCCAGTTAGAAAGTCCAGAAGGTCATTCTGGTGTCTTTGAACAGNGGCCCCCGGCGTGCCTCTGCACAGACTCACAGCTCCTCGGGAGACCCTGGTTGACAGTGAAACAGCTGGATCGGCAGCTACTGGGAGGTGCGCATGGAGCCAGTTAGAAAGTCCAGAAGGTCATTCTGGTGTCTTTGAACAGTGAGTAGCAGGAAAAAAACCCAGGAAGGTCTTCTGATATCAAAATATAAGTCTTCCGTGGGTAAAGACAGATCAGAATGGAAGTAAGCTAGAGTGTTGCTGAAGAATAAAAAGGATGTCAGATAACTGATAATAAGATTGGTGTGAAAGTCCATGTTATGCTAGGTATGACATTTTAAAGGCTTGTCATTGGAGTATAGCTGCTTACGGTGTTATGTTAGTCTCCACCATACAGTGAAGTGAAGCAACTATGGTGGTGTTTAGTTGCCGAGTCGTGTCCGACTCTTTGCAGCCTCATGGACTGTCCTTCACTTTGCTCTGAAGCTTGGGTAAACTCCCGTTAACTGAGTCGGTGATGCCATCCAACCATCTCACCCTCTGCTGTCNAAGCAGCTATGGTGGTGTTTAGTTGCCGAGTCGTGTCTGACTCTTTGGAGCCTCATGGACTGTCCTTCACTTTGTTCTGAAGCTTGGGTAAACTCCCGTTAACTGAGTCGGTGATGCCATCCAACCATCTCACCCTCTGCTGTCTGCTTCCCCTCTTGTCTACAGTCTTTCCCAGCATCCCAGGGTCTTTTCAAATGAGTCCGCTCTTCACCTCAGGTGGCCAAAGTATAGGAGACTCAGCTTTAGCGTCAGTCTTTCCAATGAATATTCAGGTCTGATCTCCTTTAGGACTGACTGGTTTGATCTCCTTGCAGACCAAGGCACTCTCAAGAGTCCTTGCCAGCACCACAGTCCAAAAGCACCAATTCTTTGGTGCTCAGGCGTTTTTATGGTCCAAATCTCACATCCGTGCACAACTACTGGAAAATCGGCTACTACATACAGCCCCTCTTGGGAATTTCCTTCTGATTTAGGTTACCGCAGAGCACTGTGTAGGAGAAGGCAGTGGCACCCCACTCCAGCGCTCTTGCCTGGAAACTCCCATGGGCGGAGGAGCCTGGTGGGCTGCAGTCCATGGGGTTGCTGGGAGTCTGACACGACTGAGCGACTTCCCTTTCACTTTTCACTTTCACTCACTGGAGAAGGCAATGGTAACCCACTCCAGTGCTCTTGCCTGGAGAATCCCAGGGACGGGGGAGCCTAGTGGGCTGCTGTCTGTGGGGTCGCACAGAGTCAGACAGGACTGGAGCGACTCAGCAGCAGAGGACTGTGTGGGTTCCCTGAGCCGCACGGGAGGTTCTCGTCAGTCATCTATTTCACACCTAGCGCCACTGGCCTATACGTGTGACATTTCTTGGAGTATTGTTCCTGCTGATACCATCTTAGTCAGTTAACACTCACTGGTGATCTGTGTCAAGGCTGCTCCAAGGGCTTTCCCAGTGACTAGCTTCTTGAACTTCTGCAACCCTCCTTTTTCAAGAGGAAACTGAGGTTTGAAGAGTCAGTCACCCATCTGAGATGGTCCGGCTAAGAAGTTACAGGATTAGGGTTAGATCCTCAGATCTCATGGTTACCATCCCTTTTCGTAGACCATGCTGCTCCCATGGCTTTGTAAGTGTGATAATTTATGTTCAGTCAATCCCCAGAACTGTCATTTCCACAAAATGTTATTTCCATAGGAATAAGTCAAGCTGCCAGGAGAAGAACTCCATCACGCCATTCATATGGTTTGGCTTGCTTCCCTGAACTGGGTCGCCACCCTGGGTAACAGTTACCCACACTGTAAGGTTTGCCTTATTAATCCGAACTAGATAAAAATAACTGGCTGCAGAGAGCTTTCGAAACAGTCTTCAAACTCCAAGGTTTACTAATAACTGAATAGAATGACTCACAATCAGAAAGGCAAGCAATTTTGCTTGCTTATTGGCCGTGAGATGTGAGATAAGCTCTTTAGACTGACCCTGTCCCGTACGATCACACTGGGTACATGTAGCCATTTAAATTTCTATTTTAATCAATTCAAATGAAATGCAACTATGGATTCACGTCCTCAGTTGCAATAACCATGTGGCTTTCAAGCACGTAACACATGGCTAGTGCCACTGAGGAAGTGTGTTCACAGTTGCGTTTAATCTTAATTGATTAAAATAGAAATTTAAGTGGCTGCTATATTGGATGGTGCAGAAAGTTCTCTTAGGCAACACTGGTCTAAATTTGAAATTCAAACCCCTCAAAGTCTTCTGATGCTGTTTCCTGTCTGGTAATGGGTCTAAGATCTAATGATAATTATCACCGCACCGTAAGACAGCGCGTAAAAGGCTTTGTAAGCTATAAAGCGTTATATAAACTCTGTTACCCATTGCAGTGCTATAAAATCATTTAGTCTTTGACATACTAATACTTTGGCCCTCGCGTCTTACAATCATGTCAGCTCTTTTTCAGAAGCTGAATTACGGGTCTTGAAGCCGACATGTATACTTTGCTCTTTAAGATATCCACACATGTCTAATTACGTAATGTAGGCAATTATACCACGTGATATGAAAATCATCACTGTCCCATATGGACCATATCTATTGGAAATTAACAGAAAAAAGTTCCAGTCCACACAAGCTGATGAGAGTCTTAAGTGTTGCCTTGTCAGGAAGTGATGACTGTGAGTTGCAGAAAAGGCGAATAACAGTGTTGGGGTGCCTCGTGGAGTCAGTGGTTATCAAGTTTATTAACTCTCAGCAGCCTCAGTGACTAACGCACGTCTCACTTGGACTCCAGGACAGAACGTGACTTCTGGGTACCGGCTGCTCTCCCTGAGCCAGGCTGGTGTCTTTCGGGGGCCTGCAGAGCCATTCGGGCGTGAAGCTTTCAGCCGGCACCATGGAAAGGAACCTGAAGAACGTCCTCGTGCTCTCCTTTGGGTTTCTGCTGCTCTTCACTGCCTATGGAGGGCTGCAGAGCCTGCAGGTAGGTGTGCGACGGCTGTCTGACCTCCCCTTCGGGACGCCGAGGAACATGGGGTGTCTGTCCAGGTCACCCTCCCCAGTTCTCTGCACAGACGGTGGCTCTACACGCAGCCTCCGCTCCCAGTTCAACGGGACTGCACAGCTGCTGGTGTCTGACCCTTGGATGAGGAGAGCTGGACTTGGGTTAGGGGTTTGATAAGGTCTGCCTTGCCTTCTGTGGGTGAGAGGAGAGACAGACTAACCACTGTGAATCTGTGGTCAGGGCAGTAATGCGAATTTAGCAGAGGTCCGCATGGACCGCTTCCTGCTTGATCTGCCCCAGGTGGTTCCACTGTNACCCTTGGATGAGGAGAGCTGGACTTGGGTTAGGGGTTTGATAAGGTCTGCCTTGCCTTCTGTGGGTGAGAGGAGAGACAGACTAACCACTGTGAATCTGTGGTCAGGGCAGTAATGCGAATTTAGCAGAGGTCCGCATGGACCGCTTCCTGCTTGATCTGCCCCAGGTGGTTCCACTGTAAGTCTGACTTTTCACTGAGTGAAGCCTCGAGGAACCGCCAGGGCTGGGCAGGAAGGAGCCGGTCAACACGCCCCTGGTGTGGCCTCCAGCAGCTTGAGCCTTGGGTGCTGCCCCTCAGTGAAGCGTTTGTAAGGTTTTTGATGACAGGTAGTGTGGTCCCACAGGGTCTGTCGGTCACAGACAAGAAGTAGGCACCTACTGAGCCCAGGGCATTGAAGCAGAGTAGCACACGGGAAGGGCTCAGAATCGGAGGGTCGAGACAGGAGGAGCGACTCAAACCTTCTGTTACTGTTGCAGTGCGGACTCTGACTTGTGCTGATGCGGAAGCTCAGACTCAGCCCTGAACCCCAAGTTCATGTTCCCTCATCTGGTCTCTATTCTGATTAAGCTCGCAGAGAATGCATTTTCAGCCCCGGTGATGCCCAGAGTCAGGTTGAAGGATCATCTGTGACTCTGTAGACACTGCTCAGAGCTCTGGGATGTTGTAACGTGCCAGCATGTGGGAAGCACCTGGGTTTTTGTGCTGCACTGAGCCCACGTTGAATGTGGTGAGTGGTGTCTGGAAGGAGAGCTTAGCGAGAGCGTGGACCCATCGGTGCCACCGTCCGCACAGGAGGAAGTCAGCCAGGCCACTCTCCTTGGGCCCTGGCATGGGCTGATGTGGTCAGAATTCTCAGGGAGCAGTTGTGATCTCAATGACAGCCGATTGGCCCCTGGACTTGGCAGCCGGGGCAGAGAGGGGGGCGTGCCTTAAGATGAGCCAGGACTCCCAGCCCTCGGGCTGGGACCACGGGACTCGAGGATACACACTATCTGAGGGCCTCCCCAGGAGCCTGCCGGAGCGGCCTCTGTGTGGGGAGAGCGTGCATTTGAGGGGAGGCCACGCTGGCCTCCCTGTCTTCCCCAGGGCGCCCGCTGGGGGCCTGCTGTCACTGGCAGCTTCTCCTCAGAAGACCAGAGATGTTGGAGAACCAGACCCCCGACGTGTCATGGGAGGAGCCCACCCACTCCCTCACCCCGCTCTGTCCCTGCTAATCGGGCCGTAACTCCTCACCCCCTGACCCAGAGCATGTCATGTCTGGACGCTTGCAGCCGGGCCTGGCTTAAGAAAGTGTGTGAGGACAGCACGGACGTGGCCTTCAGGGTGGCTGACTCCCACCTCGGAGGGTCTGCCTGCCTCCCTCACTTCCTTCTGCTTTCATCTGCTTGGCGTGTCCTCGGGCCCCAGAGAGGCCCCAGAGGCGGCCACGAGCATGCCGGCGTCCCAGCCCTGGTCTGGATGTGGTTGTGCACTTGCCAGGGACCCCAGCACAGGTTTATGCTGCCTCCCGCACGAGCAGTCAGCCTCCTGTTTACGGTTCAGGCCACAGTGTAAATGCCACATCTCTCCTCCTCCTTCCCCGTGCCCGGGGTCCCACGTCCGGGAGAGGCGGCCCTGTGTGTGCACCCAGGGTCCTGTGGTTCACCCTGCACTGTGTGTGAATTCCACGAGGCCTGGCCCACCCCCACCGCTGCGCCACTGTGTCCCTGCCTCAGCGCTCAGCACGCTTGATGGCCATTTGATGAATGTTGTTGATATGTGCTCATCTCCTGCTTAAGTCCCCTCTGGAACTCTCCATGGGCTTACAGATCTGCTCCAGGTTCCCAGGACGAGGTCTGGGTCTCCTGCGGGTCTAGTAGTCCAGCCGCATCTCCCTAGAAGAGAGCTTAGCGGCTCTGGCTGAAGCATCTGACTCTTCTGGGCTCTCTCCTCTCAGGATGGGGCCTCTGTAACCCACCCTCTAAACATCCCCGACCCCACCTACACCCCCTGATGTTTCTCTGGTCGCCCCCATGTCCTGCAGATCTCATGCCTTCCAGAAAGTCTTCTGGCACGAGAAGGCCTTGCCTTCGTGTCCTCCTAGGAACTTGGCCCCCGAGTCTCCCCGGCAGGGATCACTGTCCCCTGCGGTGGCCTTTTGGCGGCGTCACTGACATCTGGTATCTGTGCAAGTGTTGTCTTTTCCTTGTGCAGCCCTGGAGCCTCACATCAGCCGCTACTGGTCCACGCTTGTGACCGATCAATCAACTGATCGACTTGCAGGTCGAGTTGTGACCATCCTCGTTGCGGAGTACAGGTCACTTCCATGGGCTTTTTCTTAGGCATGTATCTTGCAGTTGGTTCTCCTCACATTTGCAAAGACAGGCCTTTGAATACGGTCGCTCATGTAAGAAAGAGGCATGTGCTTTTGAAAATCGTTTCCCGTGTTGAAGGTTGAANACCTGGGTTTTTGTGCTGCACTGAGCCCACGTTGAATGTGGTGAGTGGTGTCTGGAAGGAGAGCTTAGCGAGAGCGTGGACCCATCGGTGCCACCGTCCGCACAGGAGGAAGTCAGCCAGGCCACTCTCCTTGGGCCCTGGCATGGGCTGATGTGGTCAGAATTCTCAGGGAGCAGTTGTGATCTCAATGACAGCCGATTGGCCCCTGGACTTGGCAGCCGGGGCAGAGAGGGGGGCGTGCCTTAAGATGAGCCAGGACTCCCAGCCCTCGGGCTGGGACCACGGGACTCGAGGATACACACTATCTGAGGGCCTCCCCAGGAGCCTGCCGGAGCGGCCTCTGTGTGGGGAGAGCGTGCATTTGAGGGGAGGCCACGCTGGCCTCCCTGTCTTCCCCAGGGCGCCCGCTGGGGGCCTGCTGTCACTGGCAGCTTCTCCTCAGAAGACCAGAGATGTTGGAGAACCAGACCCCCGACGTGTCATGGGAGGAGCCCACCCACTCCCTCACCCCGCTCTGTCCCTGCTAATCGGGCCGTAACTCCTCACCCCCTGACCCAGAGCATGTCATGTCTGGACGCTTGCAGCCGGGCCTGGCTTAAGAAAGTGTGTGAGGACAGCACGGACGTGGCCTTCAGGGTGGCTGACTCCCACCTCGGAGGGTCTGCCTGCCTCCCTCACTTCCTTCTGCTTTCATCTGCTTGGCGTGTCCTCGGGCCCCAGAGAGGCCCCAGAGGCGGCCACGAGCATGCCGGCGTCCCAGCCCTGGTCTGGATGTGGTTGTGCACTTGCCAGGGACCCCAGCACAGGTTTATGCTGCCTCCCGCACGAGCAGTCAGCCTCCTGTTTACGGTTCAGGCCACAGTGTAAATGCCACATCTCTCCTCCTCCTTCCCCGTGCCCGGGGTCCCACGTCCGGGAGAGGCGGCCCTGTGTGTGCACCCAGGGTCCTGTGGTTCACCCTGCACTGTGTGTGAATTCCACGAGGCCTGGCCCACCCCCACCGCTGCGCCACTGTGTCCCTGCCTCAGCGCTCAGCACGCTTGATGGCCATTTGATGAATGTTGTTGATATGTGCTCATCTCCTGCTTAAGTCCCCTCTGGAACTCTCCATGGGCTTACAGATCTGCTCCAGGTTCCCAGGACGAGGTCTGGGTCTCCTGCGGGTCTAGTAGTCCAGCCGCATCTCCCTAGAAGAGAGCTTAGCGGCTCTGGCTGAAGCATCTGACTCTTCTGGGCTCTCTCCTCTCAGGATGGGGCCTCTGTAACCCACCCTCTAAACATCCCCGACCCCACCTACACCCCCTGATGTTTCTCTGGTCGCCCCCATGTCCTGCAGATCTCATGCCTTCCAGAAAGTCTTCTGGCACGAGAAGGCCTTGCCTTCGTGTCCTCCTAGGAACTTGGCCCCCGAGTCTCCCCGGCAGGGATCACTGTCCCCTGCGGTGGCCTTTTGGCGGCGTCACTGACATCTGGTATCTGTGCAAGTGTTGTCTTTTCCTTGTGCAGCCCTGGAGCCTCACATCAGCCGCTACTGGTCCACGCTTGTGACCGATCAATCAACTGATCGACTTGCAGGTCGAGTTGTGACCATCCTCGTTGCGGAGTACAGGTCACTTCCATGGGCTTTTTCTTAGGCATGTATCTTGCAGTTGGTTCTCCTCACATTTGCAAAGACAGGCCTTTGAATACGGTCGCTCATGTAAGAAAGAGGCATGTGCTTTTGAAAATCGTTTCCCGTGTTGAAGGTTGAAATCCACCTTCCTCCCCAGAGGTGGGCAGTGGAGCGCTATGGTCAGTAACAGACATCTTTGCTGACTGGCCGTGGGGCTGTCGGGGGGAAGGACATTCTAATGCAGAGCCCCGATGCCAGCTTCTCATTAGCACACGAAGGGGAAACCTCACCAGTCAGGAGGCGTCAGGCTCGAGTACTAAGCAAGTGAGGGGCCCTGGCCGAGCCTGTTCTCTTGCGCCGTGCTCCAGGAGACTAGTTACAAGCAGAAATTTCCAGGTAACCCTCACTTCACAGCAGACCATGCGACTTCTGATTCTAACCAGATTTTAGAATTTTCATGGGTCCAGGTCTTATTTTCAGTGTCAGTTAGCTGGCCAACACGATTAAATACCTACTGGGGGCAAGGCACCCGGGGAGATTCAGAAAAAGCTCACTGCCCTGAACTCAGGACCCTCAGAGATCCTTGATCTACGCTTGAAGAAAGGGCACCATCTGGACAGAGGCCCATGGTCAGAGGGGAGGATGGCTACCCCGAGGAAAAGAGCCCGTCCTGGAGCGAGAGCTCGGCCTTCGGGCCTGCAGACTGCAGGGGGCTTCAGAGTGCCCAGTGGCTGGGCGGGGTCCTCTGCTGTCTATCTCACGGGGGGACCTGGTGGGAAGGAAGGTGAACGGTGCCGCTGTTTACACCCGGGTTTGGGGTCGTCTGGACTAGTTGGCTGGGTGTGCGACTCACATGGTGCGTCTTTCCCGAGGGGGCAGGGCCACTGTCCCAGCCGGAAGGAGAAGGAACGTGGGAGCGCTCAGTTCAGTGTCTGCCCGCTGCCGACACTCTAGCCGTGGTGGTTTCCTGAGTCTGGGGCTCTGGCTCCTGCAGGGGAGGGACCCTGTTGGGGTCATGTTTCTCCTCTGCTGTCTGGTCAGTGGCCTGGAGCCCAGCAGGCGTCCCTCCACGAACGACAGCAGGGTCGGGCTGAGCAGGACGTGGAGGAGGAGGAAGAGACAGGGCCGGGAGGACCCACAAGAGGGAGGGTCTGTCTGCCCGGGGGAGCACTTGTCTTCTTCCTCCGTCCTCCCCTCCTCTCTCCCCTCCTCCCCACCCCCTCCTCCTCCTCCCATTCCTCTCCTCCCCCTCCTC
>SJYA01007678.1:0-17470 GCA_006410615.1 Neotragus moschatus | reverse complement strand
AATATTTTGACTGTTTTCCATAGCAATTGCAGCAATTTACATTCCTACCAACACTGCAAGAGGGTTCCCTTTCCTGCAGGCTATTGCTAGCATTTATTTGTGATCATTTTTATGACAGCTATTGTAAGAGGTGTAAGATGATCTCTCACAGTAAGGTTTTGATTTGCATTTCCCTGATGGTTAGTGATGTTGAGCACCATTTCATGTACTCGATAATCATTTCTATAATCAGGTTAATGATCCAGTGGAAAATCTGATGGTGGAAACACACAATTCTTTTCTAGGGACAGAATAGAGGAGATTTTTTTCAGGTGGCATATAAAGCTGATGACTCTTGTTCTCTAGGCTGTGGTTCCAAAGGGGTAACATACGTGTCCTGCAGGAAAGCAGGCATGACGAGAGCAGGGCATCACCAGTGTCATCAGCAGAGAGGTTGGGACATTGATACTTTTAGTAATTTTATCAATCCTGGACAAGCGGAGTGGGGGGAGGGTGGGGAGCATGTCCCTCACCAAATGCTGTTCTGAGCGTCCTGCTCTGCCATCAGATGGTCAGCAGATGGCGCAAGAACCCGCTCTTTCTTTGGTGTGCAGGGCTCCAGCGCAACCTGTCCACTTACTTGCAGGCCATTTTTCCCTGTGGCCAAGAGATTCCTCCCCCCTCAGGATGGTTGAGGGGGCATCACAGTGCCTTTGGGACAAGTGCCTGCGTGTGGCCACGTCTGAAGGAAAAGAAATCTTCCTGTTGGCACCTCAGCATCTGAGGAGAGGCTGTGGGGCTCTTGTCCAGGATATTATTTTCTTAAACAACAGCACATAATGAAGATTGCTGGGAGAAGTACCAATAACCTCAGATACACAGACGACAGATGACACCACCCTTATGGCAGAAAATGAAGAGTAACTAAAGAGTCTCTTGTTGAAAGTGAGAGAGGAGAGTGAAAAAGCTGGCTTAAAACTCAACATTCAGAAAACTAAGATCATGGCATCTGGTCCTATCACTTCAATGCAAATACATGGATAAACAATGGAAACAATGAGAGACTTTATATGTTCTTGGGTTCCAAAATCATTGCAGATGGTGACTGCAGCCATGAAATTAAAAGATGCTTGCTCTTTGGAAGAAAAGCTATGAGAAACCTAGACAGCATGTTAAAAAGCAGAGACATTACTTTGCCAACAAAGGTCTGTCTAGTATATGCTATGATTTTTCCAGTAGTCATGTATGGATGTGAGACCTGGAGTATGAAGAAAGCTGAGCACTGAAGAATTGATGCATTTGAACTGTGGTGTTGAGAAAGACCCTTGAGAGTCCTTTGGACAGCAAGGAGATCCAACCAGTCCATTCTAATGGAAATCAGTCCTGAATATTCATTGGAACGACTGATGCTGAAGCTGAAACTCAAATACTTTGGCCACTTGATGCAAAAAAAAAAAAACTGACTCATTGGAAAAGACCTCGAGGCTGGGAAAGAGTGAATGTGGGAGGAGAAGGGGACAGCAGATTATGAGATGGCTGGATGGCATCACCGACTTGATGGACATGGGTCTGAGTAAACTCTGAGAGTTGGTGATGGATAGGGAGGCCTGGAGTGCTGCAGTCCATGGGGTCGCAAAGAGTCGGACACGACTGAGCAACTGAATTGAAGTGAACTGAGCAGCACAGAGCTTTCTTTTCTGCAAGCTCCCCTGTGTTTTCCTCTCTACTTTCTATATTATTGTTTAAATATTTTTATTTAAAATCTTTTTTATTGAAGTATAGATGATATACAATAAAGTCTGTGAGACAGTGATTCACAATTTTAAAAGCATATACTCCATTTATGGGACCTTTCCCAATGGCTGAATGGATAAAGAAGCCCTATCGATGCATTAGATCCAGAAGACGCAAGTTCCATCCTTGGGTCGGGATAATCCTCAGAAGGAGGAAATGGCAACCCACTCCAGTATCCTCCCTGGAGAATCCCATGGACAGAGGATCCTGGCGGCCTACGGTTTAGGGTCGCAGAGTCAGAGGCAACTGAGCATGCACTGTGTTTATAGTTATTATAAAACATTGGCCATATCCCCTGTGCTATACAATATTTCCTTGTAGCTTAAACATAAAATTTTGTACCTCCTAATCCCCCAGTCTTATACTGCCCCTCCCTCTTCCTTCTTCCCACTAGTTTGTTCTCTGTATCTATGAGTCTTTCTTTTTTTTTTTTTTTTTTTTTTTTTTTNTGTGCTATACAATATTTCCTTGTAGCTTAAACATAAAATTTTGTACCTCCTAATCCCCCAGTCTTATACTGCCCCTCCCTCTTCCTTCTTCCCACTAGTTTGTTCTCTGTATCTATGAGTCTTTCTTTTTTTTTTTTTTTTTGTTTTATTCACTAGTTTATCATTTATATTCAGGTAATATGTTAACAAGGCTTATTTTATAGCTGGAGCTGCTTTTAAGCGGCTGGTTGGAAGGAAATCAGTGCTCTGGAGTCCATTACAGACTCACGATTGTCTTGTGGGAGGAAACCCTGCATGATTCAGAGGTGGAAACACGTGTATAAGGAAAAGAAAGTATCAATGACAAGGACCTTCCACTCCAGGGAGATGAATGCGATGGGGACACGGAGGGTGGGCCTGGTGAGAGACACACAATCCCTTACAATTATGAACATGCTGTCATTATTTTTTCTTCACATGCCCTTTGTCAGGTTATAAAAATGTCTATTTTCACTAGTGGCATAGAAGTGAGTTTGCCTCCCTGATCCTTAAGGGCATTGAATTATTCACTTATTCATTGCTGCAAAGATCTTTACTAAACATACGCTATGGGCAGACAATATGCATAGAATGTAAAAGTGATTTAAAAAATATTTAAAAAATACCTCAGATGGAAGTGAATGAAAACACTTTAATGTATTCATATTTTAAATATGTTGAAATCAGAATTTTTTTAAATTTTACTTTCATGGCTTTAAAAGAATACAAATTATCTGTAGCACATTTAAAATATACTTCTTAGCTTGTTTTCAAATTACAATATTGTCATGCTTGATATTTTCTCATAGCATAGAGATAAATATTTATAAATATTAGTTTATTGAAACATGTTTTGCAACATCTAATATGATTAGTATTGTTAAAAATAAAAATACCAAGGTCACTACCAAAATTTTTTGAGATTAATAAAAATATTGTTAATNCCCACTCCAGGGAGATGAATGCGATGGGGACACGGAGGGTGGGCCTGGTGAGAGACACACAATCCCTTACAATTATGAACATGCTGTCATTATTTTTTCTTCACATGCCCTTTGTCAGGTTATAAAAATGTCTATTTTCACTAGTGGCATAGAAGTGAGTTTGCCTCCCTGATCCTTAAGGGCATTGAATTATTCACTTATTCATTGCTGCAAAGATCTTTACTAAACATACGCTATGGGCAGACAATATGCATAGAATGTAAAAGTGATTTAAAAAATATTTAAAAAATACCTCAGATGGAAGTGAATGAAAACACTTTAATGTATTCATATTTTAAATATGTTGAAATCAGAATTTTTTTAAATTTTACTTTCATGGCTTTAAAAGAATACAAATTATCTGTAGCACATTTAAAATATACTTCTTAGCTTGTTTTCAAATTACAATATTGTCATGCTTGATATTTTCTCATAGCATAGAGATAAATATTTATAAATATTAGTTTATTGAAACATGTTTTGCAACATCTAATATGATTAGTATTGTTAAAAATAAAAATACCAAGGTCACTACCAAAATTTTTTGAGATTAATAAAAATATTGTTAATTGGTTTAGAATATCCAAACAGTTGTAATCTTTAAAATAGTAGCAATTGCACACCACTTAAGATAATTTAAGACAAAATACATTAAAACCTAAAACTTAAGCATATTTTAAGAGCCAAGAGAATGACTCGTTGCTGTTGTTCAGTCGCTGAGTAATGTCTGACTCTTTGCAACCCTGTGAACTGCAGCAAGCCAGGATCCTCTGTCCTCCACTGTCTCCTGCAGTTTGCTCAAATTCATATCTATTGAGTCAGAGATGCTACCTAATCATCTCATCCTCTGCCCCTCTCGTGTCCTTTTGCCTTCAATCGTTCCCAGCATCTGGGTCGTTTCCAATAAGCTGGCTCTTCTTATCAGGTGGGCAAAGTATTGGAGCATCAGCTCCAGCATCAGCCTTTCCAATGAATATTCAGGACTGATTTCCTTTAGCACAGATTGATTTGATCTCCTTGCTGTCCAAGAAACTCTCAACAGTCTTCTCCAGCATAATTTGAAAGCATCGATTCTTCGGCGCTCAACCTATTTTATAGTCCAACTATCACATCCGTATAGTATGACTACTGGAAAAACTATAGCTTTTCTATATGGTCAATTGTTGGCAAAGCGGTGTTTCTGCTTTTTAATATAGTGTCTAGGTTTGTTATGGCTTTCCTTCCAAGGAGCAAGTATATTTAAATTACATGGCTGCACTCATCATCCACAGTGATTCTGGAACCCAGGAAAATAAAATCTGTCACTGTTCCTACTTCTCTCCATCTATTTGCCATGAAGAGATGGGTCCAGATGACATGATCTTAGTTTTTTTAATGTTGAGTTTTAAGCCAGATTTTTCATTCTCTTCTTTCACCCTCATCAAGAGGCTCTTTAGTTCCTCTCTGCCTTCCGCCACTGCAGTGGTATCACCTGCATATATGAGGTTGTTGGCAACCTGTAATCCTCCTCTTTCTCTGTTTCTTCCTGTATTCTGGATGACTCCAATAAACGCTTACCAATGAAACCATAGAAAAAGTGGCTTTTTCTGACTGTCCACATAATTTAAGACTGGACTAGGATACTCTTGCTTTTGATTTCATTTGAAATAGCATTTTGGTATCAGAAAGGGCAGCGCAGGTGGTTTTGAGATGTCATCTGCAAAATGAAGCCTTTTTGGCAAAGATGGNTTCCAATGAATATTCAGGACTGATTTCCTTTAGCACAGATTGATTTGATCTCCTTGCTGTCCAAGAAACTCTCAACAGTCTTCTCCAGCATAATTTGAAAGCATCGATTCTTCGGCGCTCAACCTATTTTATAGTCCAACTATCACATCCGTATAGTATGACTACTGGAAAAACTATAGCTTTTCTATATGGTCAATTGTTGGCAAAGCGGTGTTTCTGCTTTTTAATATAGTGTCTAGGTTTGTTATGGCTTTCCTTCCAAGGAGCAAGTATATTTAAATTACATGGCTGCACTCATCATCCACAGTGATTCTGGAACCCAGGAAAATAAAATCTGTCACTGTTCCTACTTCTCTCCATCTATTTGCCATGAAGAGATGGGTCCAGATGACATGATCTTAGTTTTTTTAATGTTGAGTTTTAAGCCAGATTTTTCATTCTCTTCTTTCACCCTCACCAAGAGGCTCTTTAGTTCCTCTCTGCCTTCCGCCACTGCAGTGGTATCACCTGCATATATGAGGTTGTTGGCAACCTGTAATCCTCCTCTTTCTCTGTTTCTTCCTGTATTCTGGATGACTCCAATAAACGCTTACCAATGAAACCATAGAAAAAGTGGCTTTTTCTGACTGTCCACATAATTTAAGACTGGACTAGGATACTCTTGCTTTTGATTTCATTTGAAATAGCATTTTGGTATCAGAAAGGGCAGCGCAGGTGGTTTTGAGATGTCATCTGCAAAATGAAGCCTTTTTGGCAAAGATGGATAGCCACTGCTGTTGTAAGTGTGACACCTCAGCCAAAAGGGAAATGCTGAGTTCCTCTGCTGCCACAAACAAACTCACAAAAATAAACCAAGCAAGAGAACAGGAAAGATAAACCCCCACCAACAAAGGGACAAGTGTTCCTCATAAGACAAGGCCAGAGAAAGACCCAACATCCTCGTGGCCCCCAAATGCTCTAGAAAATCAATATTCTGTAAGGAAACAGAAGAAACATGTGAAGGTCCAATGAGAGGCAATGCACATGGCTAGTGGAGCTTGGAGATGGCCTGAGACTTTGGTTGTACACGCAGGCAAAGGTAAACACAATGCAGAGAGCAGTGGTCATCATCTCAGCGCTAGGTGCTCAGTATGCTGACAAGAGGGAACAGAGGGCGTAGCAGAGCCCATAGACATCTCTCTCTCTCTCTCTCTCCCCCTCTCTCTCTCTGGGAGAAGAATGTGCAGGACGCATCAAGGTACCACAGGTACATCTCTTTACTATCAGAGCCCATCCTTAGGGTGGATCCCAATCCACTTCTGGCAAAGTTTTTCATCTTAGATGCTCACCTTTGGCAGTCCAAAACTGAAGGCCTGGTGGGCGCCTGCTGAGACTAAACTTCCTTCAGCTGCTCACACAGCCAAGGGCACACAAGAATGCCTGTGGCCTGTGGCTCACAGATGTAAGATCAGCGCCCTGTCAACCTGACCTGGGGGTCGGTGCTGAAAGTAAGGCCGCACCTGACTCACCTTTCACTGGACACAGCATCCCTGCTCATAGAACTACTGAATTCATTAAACTGTGGAAATTCTAACTGAAAAACCACCATCTTTCCGATAAGGTCTCCAAAAGAGTTTGGGAGAAATGAATTTGGAAACCAGAGGGAATGACATGAATGTAGATGGAAACTTGACACCTTACAACAAATTCACTTCAAATTATTCCTAGACATATTTTCCATGCAAAATGTATCACAAATCCAGAAAGAAATCGAGCAGAAATTAGACACGAGCTCTGAGTTTTCACACAGTATACAAAAAGGCAGTACACTAAGAATAACAAAGGGATACAGTGAACTGTGTAAAATCAAAGATTTGTACTCTGGTAAAGACCTTATGAAAAACGCAAAATACACATCACAAACTGGGAGACAAATATTTGCATACACAGAGCTCATAAAGGATTTGTCTCCTAATACACAAAGAACATTAACACAAACGAGCCTGAAGGAAAGGTCGGAAGGGACACCAGCCTAAGGAACGTACACAGAGAGTACACCAAGTGATGCCCAGCACTGAGGGCCTGAGAAAAACGGTCTAGCTCCACTCCCTGAGCCGCATGTGACCATGAATGGCCTGTTCTACCTGGAGGCTCAGACAGATGGACAGGGAGGAAAGGGAAGAGAAAGTGTTTGTATTTCTAACACTCACAGCAAACATTTAGAATGAGAAGGCAAGTATCAACCCCATTGACAATGACATTCACTGAAAGGAAATACCTAGGAATCCATCTGACCCAGGAGGGAAGCACCTGTTCTCAGGGAACTTCAAGAGATGGGTGAAAGAAGGTGAAGCCCACACAATCCAATGGAAAATAAGCTGTGCTCATGGATCAGACGAATTCCTATTGGTAAAATGATGTCACCCACCTCCACCCACACTGTGGGACAATCCAGAGAGTCCATGCTCTTCCTCTCAAAATACCAACGGATGTTCTTAGGGCATTATAAACAAAGAATTCCAAAATGTGTGTGGAAACACAAAGGAGCCAAAATAGTCAATACAATCTGGTGAAAAGCCCTGAAATGGACATACCAGGCTTCCTGATAGACAATTAGACTACAACACTAGGATCATCAGGACAGCATGGTACTGATAATAAATAAAACACACAGAACCAGATCTATGGAATAGAGGTGAGAGTCCAGAAATAAACCCAAGCTTCTATGGTCAATTNTCAATACAATCTGGTGAAAAGCCCTGAAATGGACATACCAGGCTTCCTGATAGACAATTAGACTACAACACTAGGATCATCAGGACAGCATGGTACTGATAATAAATAAAACACACAGAACCAGATCTATGGAATAGAGGTGAGAGTCCAGAAATAAACCCAAGCTTCTATGGTCAATTCATCTATGACAAAGGAGGGGAGAATATACAAGTGGGAAGAAGAGCTTCTTCAATAAAAGGCCATGGGAAAATTAGATGGTTACATCTGAACAATCACATTGGCTTTTGGTCTCATAATATCTCAGATTCAGGAAAACATACCAATGCAAAGCCTGAAGTTATGAAACTCCTTGAAATAAGCATGGGCCTTAGGCTCCTAAATGTCAGGGTCTTCTGAACATGTGGTGGGGGGAAGCAAAAATGGGTCTCTTTGAATAAAGAAAACAGGAAACCAAACTACACAAATGGGCTTCCATCCAACTGAACAGCTTTGCAACAGAAAAGCTAAGCATTTGCAAATCAAAATGGTAGCAAACTGAACTTGAACGAATATTGGCAAGCAGAATATCTGATAAGGGGTTCATATGTAAAATAGACTAAGAACTCACACCACCAAGTCTCCCAGAAACACCACCAGACCTATCCCTTCCCCTAACACCAACTGCAACCTCAAACCTTTATCTCACTCTAAAGTAAACCATAAAGTCTAACCCTAAGTGAACAATATACATGCGTACATGCATGTATGCATCCACAGGAGAGACACAGAGAGGGAGAGACAGACTGAATTTAGAAAGGTTAAGAAAGAGATGGATCTAGAGAGACAGAGTGAACAATGGAGAGAGGAAATGAGTAGGCTTCACGGAATTTGCATGAATCTATCTTGAGGTTTGAACCAATGACAGTGCCTATTCATCCTGCAAAGGGTGAACTGACCCAAGGTGATGAGAGTAAAACACAGGGATGCTGGGAGCAAGTGTAGGAGTAGCCTCTCCCTCTCCTAGAGGCTGAGATAGGACACTTGAACCAAAATTTCAATGGAAGAGGGGGACGAGGAAGGTTGATACCAGAGGGGGCAATGTCTGAATATTACCTTCCAGTCCTCCAAATGCAGGGGTCAAGAAATAGGCAGGAAGGGGAGTGCCTTTTCTAGGTCCCAGAGCCATCCAGGCCTATTTCTGCCCCATTTTGTGCTAGGTCAGCCCTGTATTGAATCCTTCCTGTGTGAGGTCTCAGTGGACAAGCTCCATGTGATATCAACCCATGGGGTAAACAGGCACTGGAGCTGTTTGTAGACCAAGAGACCTAGGCAGGATATGGGAGAATGACCCCTACTCTGCAGATGGAGAGATGGGAAACCAGAGGAGCACATAGCTAGTCCAGGGCCACATCAAAGATGAGGAGGAGTCTGGTCTGACAGCAGCTGTGTCCTCAGAGCTCAGGCCCTGGCTGCACCCAGGGCTCCCAAGGCTGAGAGGTGGGCTGTGTGGTAGTCACTGTGTCTGCACATGGCCTAAGGGGGTGGGTGAGCAGTGAGAAACCCAGAGGCTCCCTTGGGGAGCTTTCTGTAAGAGACCTCGGCAACAAACCCAGGAAATGATGACACTTCCCAGCAACAGAACCCAACAGAACCTGGAACCTGGGTATCCAGGCCTCCACAGTGGAAAGAAGCCCACAGCCATATTGCTTGCTGCCAAGATGTTCTGCTGTTTGCCCCTGCCCAGAGGCCGGGGCCTCAGGAGATCCCACAGGCATAGTGTGTGGGAACGCCATCAACGCTGGCTCAGCCCCCCTCCCCAACCTGAGAAGCCTCTGGCCCTTTGCCCGAAGGAACAGGAAGGTAACACGGGAGCCCCAGGCTGGGCCAGGTCCTCTCTCCCATCGCACATGGGTAACCCTATGTCCTTTCACTGTGAGTGTGGATGGGGGTTTCTCAGGGTGTGTCGGCTTCAAGCAAGTCCAGGCATATGTGTGTCAGAAGCCTGTGGGCCAGTTGTGTCCACACTCCAGAGGAGAGCAGGCTGGGTGGGATGGGGAGAGTCCAGGCAAGGCCGGCTGCCCAGGCTGACCTCACGCCCTCAGGTGGGTCTCCTTCATCCCAGGTGGGTATCTGAGCAGACACTCGTCTCTGCTCATTGTGGTAGCAGAAGTTCAAGTGGGTAGAAGCAGCAGCCATATTGGCTAGGCCCAGCTTGGAAAACTACAAGCAGGGATCGCTCATGGTCACTGTCATTTCAGATTCCCACTGGATGTGGCCGATGAAAGGGACACCCCATGCACCTCCCCAAGAGAGAGGTTGGACAACCACCCCTCAGCCTGTGAGGCCCATTGCAGGATCCAGGTGAGCGTGCACATGGAGGGATCAGCCCAAGTGGGAATGAAGAGGAAGCAGGGAAAGTCTGCTGCCCAGACATCACCCAGGACACATCCTGGGGCCCAATCTCAGGCTGCCATGGAGCTCAGCACACCTGGCTCTGATGCTGAGCCTTGAGAACCCCTGCTGCTGAGGCAGCAGGAGGACCTGGAGCCCAGTACGGCAGAGCACAGAGGTGAGGAGGCTGGGGCTGTGCATGTGAGTGTGTGGGGAGGGAGTGCTGAGCTACACAGGGAGGAGTCCCCCTGAGCTTTGTCTGGGCCTGGAATAAAGGCTGACCTCACACCACCCACCTTTCACACTGCAGTCAGACTGCACTCTATGCTGGGTATTCTTCGGGATTCTCTGGGAAGCTTTCTGTCCCCATACACACATAAAAATGCTGGCAATGGGTAACCTTCTTTTCTCTCACAGCTCTAGCACTGGCCTCTAATTACAACCAAACTCCTCTTCCAAGTCCTGTCCCTACAGCCCTGGGTGCTACAGGTGCAGGACCCAGGGATCCACTGAGGAGAGATCGAGACCTGAGACTTCCCTTCCCAAAGACACCGGGCCAGCTGGGTACTGGCCAGCACACTGGGCATATAGCACATCTATGTCTGAAGGACCCCCAGCCACAGGCACCGATGTCCCACCCCCTCAGCGAGAACAGCCACCTCCACCTGCACCTGTACCTGCTTGGGCTTTGGCAGGAGAACCCGAGTCAGGGGATGAGTCACCACCTCTGCAGGGAGAGCTTGTCCTGGCTCCTGCCCAAGACCCAGATGCCCACGATGACTGGCACACCCCTGCAGGGAGAACCGGCCCCCAATCTGGACAGAGACCCACAGGCCATTCTGGAAACACCTCGTCCAGGGAAGCGGTTAGCTTTGCAGCCCCTATCCCTGTCTGCTTCCCGTGGATGCCATCAACTCGCTCCTCACTCAAGGCAGACTGAGTGCCCTTCCCCTGAGCTTATTTTCATCTGGTTTTTGTGTAGCTTTCTTCAGGTGTTTTACTTTTTTGTTATGGCTTTATGTATTTTTTTCTGTTAAGNTATCCCTGTCTGCTTCCCATGGATGCCATCAACTCGCTCCTCACTCAAGGCAGACTGAGTGCCCTTCCCCTGAGCTTATTTTCATCTGGTTTTTGTGTAGCTTTCTTCAGGTGTTTTACTTTTTTGTTATGGCTTTATGTATTTTTTTCTGTTAAGTTTTGTTAATAAATTTTACTTTAATTGATGCAATTTGGGAATATTAAGGCCTTCACAATGCTGTGTAACCATCACCACTGTCTACATTCGAATTCTCTCATTCTATCCCCCCCCCCCCCACTTCAGAGCAAAGCCTGGATTCTTGTCAAGTACTACCCATTCCTCCTTCCCCTACCTGACAACATTTAATCTTCTTCTTTCTCCATTTCTTCCCATTCTTTGGGTTTCTGCAATCAATGCAAATCACTGAAATGAAAGAAAAATGGATTTCATTCTGACAAACTGAGAAAGTTATAGTTGCTTAGTCTGTTAGACTATATGCAGCCCCATGGTTTTCACAGTCCATGGAATTATCTAGGCCAGATTACAGGAGTGGGTAGCTTTTCCATTCGCCAGGGTATTTTTCTGAATCTCCACATATTGTAAGACTAAACTTGAGAATTCTTGTTTTTATTTCATTTGATGTAGCCTTTGGGTAACTGAAAGGACAGTGTAGGTACTTTCAGGATGTCATCTGCAAAACCAAGCCCTCTTGGCAAACGTGGTCTGAACCTCCAGGTAGGTATTGCTGTTGTAAATGTGACATCTCAGCCAAAAGGGAGATGCGGAGCTCTTCCTGTTTCACAAACAAATTCACAGAAGAAGCCAAAAGAAAGAGCTGGAAAATGAACAACACCAACGACCAAAAAGCATTCCTCATTGGACAAAGCTAGAAAAACCCCAACACCTCATGGCCCAAAAACCCTCTTGGAAATGAATGTTCAGTAAGGAAGAGAAGAAACATATGAGGGTGGACAGGCCATGCCCATGGCCAGTGTACTTTCGAGATGGTCTGACCACTCAATGAAGAAACACACGAGTGTAAACTCTTTGTAGACAGCAGCGATGGTCATCACCATGTAAGTGTTTAGTCTGTAGTCAACATGCCCCATGTACCACATGAGGGAGCAGACCTGTGTCTCTTCCTCTGCCGCACATCACTCCCTCAGGAAGGCAGCTCAGGTGCTTCCAGGACCTTCCTGCCTCTCTGGCTCAGCCATGAACTGAGACCATCTTCAGTGTAGACCCCACCTTCCCGTCTCTTATGCACCGTGAACCTGCATACAGTGGGCCTTCAAAACCTCAAGAAACTCACCCCATTCCAACTAGAGCCAGAAGCCTCCCCTGGTATCCAAAAGCCTGTGGAGTCACTTTAGCTCAAGGAATAGTTCTGGACCCCTGGAGCCTACTTCAGCTTTTACCATGTGAATAGTCAGGTCCTTTATACAGAGATTCCCAGCTGTCAGATCTGAGCTTTGGATTCACAGTCAGCTCTGTCCCTCCCATGGCAGCCAGGTGGGCTACCATGAAGGCAAAGGAGCACGTGAGCTGAGTTTCCTAGGAGGCATTGAAAGGACAGCAGTGGATACAAATTGTTGCAAACTGAGGGAGGGTCCTTGCGCATCTCAAAAAAGGCCTCTGGTGTGCAAGTGCAAAGGAGGGCCTCGATGGTGCAAAGGAAAGAGAGATACTCAGGACCAAAGGCTCTTGGTCTCTCCTTTAGCAGTTCCAGTGGTAGCCTGTGAACATTGGACAGCCAATGAGGTCACATGCGCATGTCTCTAATTTCCTCAGAAAAGAAGAGAAAGGTAGCAGGGTGTGGGAGGACCTGGAGGGTGTGGTGGGGTGGATGAAGGGAGGTGTCCTTCTTCTCTTCTGTGCAAACTGATTTTGTGAGTCTCTGAGCTGCCAGACAGCAGTTCCAAAGTCAGGTTCCCACAGCAACCAGTGTGGGCTGGGTGCTTTAGCCCCTGTTACAAGGATAAGCCCTACCATGTGACCTCCCAGAGATCTAACAGCAGGAACTGGGGGGAAGGGGTGGTTGTCCAGATACAAACTTCCTTGCTACAGGGGACTTAACCCATTCTTAGAGTCCCAGTTTTGTCCTCTAGAATAAGGACATCGAATGCTACCTTAGAAGGTTGCTACCTGAAACCTGTGAAGACTCTTTAGGTAATCCTACAATTAGTAGCTGATCTTAACAGATATTGGGCTGCCCTGGTACTCCAGCTGGTGAAGAATCCTCCTGCATTCCAGGCGAGCCCAGTTTGATTCCTGGGTCAGGAATCCTGATCTGCTGCAGAGGGGTCAGGCTACCCAGTCCAATATTCTTGGGCCTCTTTTGTGGCTCAGCTGGTAAAGAATCTGCCTGCATGCGGAGACTTGGGTTCGACCCCTGTGTTTGGAAGATCCACTGGAGAAGGGAAAGGCTGCCCATTTCAGTATTCTTGCCTGCACAGTTCCATGGATCATATAGTCTATGGGGTCGCAAAGAGTCAGACAGAACTGAAGGACTTTTCCCTTCACTTCCAAGAGATAGCACCTGAATCCAGATTAGACTGGAGTCTCCCAGTGCCATCTGGTTTTTCTCCCCTGAAGCCAGCCAAAATCCACACTCTTGCATTTGCAGGGTCTCCACTTAGCCCACTGGACAGGAAAACCTGCGTGGTTCCACAAGATCACAGATAAGTAGGAGGACTCACAGGCAGATGGCTTCCCTCCGGTCTCAGGTGGAGTCCTGAAACCACAGCAGGAGCAGGCCCTCTCAACCCCTGGGCTCAGCAGCACCCTCATTCTCAAGCCAGCGCCTCTGCCCTGAGGGGAGCAGGAAGGTCACCAATGGCTCCAGGCTGGTCTCATGCCCCTCCCACTGCTATAGACTGACCTCATCGGCCCCGCCTCTCCCCTAGCAGAACCAGAGCTCCTCCTCCCCTAGATTGCAGCTGGAATCCTGGCCCTGGGCCCCGATCGGTCACTGCTCAAGTCCTGAGCCCATCACGGTAGCCAGGGAGGATTGAACACACAGATTGGACAGATTCAGGTCATGTGACCATACTCTCCAGGACACCTGTGAGGGCCTCACCATATGTCAGGTGTGGAGACAGTGCGATGCCCCAAGAGCAGGGCTGAGAATCAGGTCACTGTGTCCTTGTGCTCCTTATCCTGGGACGAGCTTGCACAACATCTCTACACAGCACTTTTGTGCTCTGCAGACAAAATATTCATGACACACCTCTTCCCTTCCCAAGTGTAGTTTCAAGCAACACTATTCAAGGGAGTAAGGCCTCCTGTTTGAAGATAGGTTCGGAAATCTCCCTCCTAACATCTAGGCTTCTTCTGTGTGTCACGGTAGAATAACTGATACAGTGAAAAAATACCCACGAGCACCACCAGATGCTGCTCTGTGTTTTCAGGATTCTTGCCTGTTCTGAGTAGAGGACATGTTCCAGGGGCCCGTCCAATGGAGTGAATTTTGTCCAAGGAAGCTCCTGAGACACTGAATCTCTCAATCATGTTGCTGTATGCCTTAAACTAACAAGTCTTTTAAAATCCATAATACCTCAGTTATAAAGTAAGGTATTCACTCATCAAAATTGTTATAAGATTTGTCAAGTTTTCCTTTCAATTGTCGATTCTTCGTATGTGTCTTAATTGCTATGGTGGTGTTTTGTGAGGCAGGGATCCAACTTAATTTCCCAATGGGTGCAACATAGCCCGAATGGGTCTTCTCTCTTCCTTCGCATATTTAGTTCACTTCAGTTCAGTCACTCAGTCATGTCCGACTCTCTGCGACCCTATGAATCGCAGCATCCCAGGCCTCCCTGTCCATCACCAACTCCCAGAATCCACTCAGACTCACGTCCATCGAGTCAATGATGCCATCCAGCTATCTCATCCTCTGTTGTCCCCTTCTCCTCCTGCCCCCAATTCCTCCCAGCATCAGAGCCTTTTCCAATGAGTCAACTCTTCGCATGAGGTGGCCAAAATACTGGAGTTTCAGCTTTAGCATCATTCCTTCCAAAGAAATCCCAGGGCTTGTCTCCTTCAAAATGGACTGGTTGGATCTCCTTGCAGTCCAAGGGACTCTCAAGAGTCTTCTCCAACACCACAGTTCCAAAGCATCAATTCTTCATCACTCAGCTTTCTTCACAGTCCAGCTCTCACAACCATACATGACAATTGGGAAAACCATAGCCTTGACTAGATGGACCTTTGTAGGCAAACTAATTAATGTCTCTGCTTTTGAATATGTTCTCTAGGTTGGTCATAACTTTCTTTCCAAAGAGTAAGCGTCTTTTAATTTCACGGCTGCAATCACCATGTGCAGTGATTTTGAACCCCCCCTCAAAATTATGTCTGACACTGTTTCCATGGTTCCCCATCTATTTGCCATGATGTGATGGGACAGATGCCATGATCTCAGTTTTCTAAATGTTGAGCTTGAAGCCAACGTTTTCACTCTCCTCTTTCACTTTCATTGAGAGGCTCTTTAGTTCCTCTTCACTTTCTGCCATAAGGTTGTTGTCACCTGCATATCTGAGGTTATTGATATTTTTCCTGGCAATCTTGATTCCAGCTTGTGCTTCTTCCAGCCCAGCCTTTCTCATGATGTTCTCTGCATGTAAGTTATAGAAGCAGGGGGACAATATACAGCCTTGACGTACTCCTTTCCCTATTTGGAACCAGTCTGTTGTTCCATGTCAAATTCTACCTTTTGCTTCATGACCTGCATATAGGTTTCTCAAGAGGCAGGACAGGTGGTCTGGTATTCTCATCTCTTGAAAATTTTCCAACACTTTATTGTGATCCACACAGTCAATGGCTTTGACATAGTCAATAAAGCAGAAATTGATGTTTTTCGAGACTCTCTTGCTTTTTCAATGATTCAGCAGATGTTGGCAATTTGATCTCTGGTTTCTCTGTCTTTTCTAAAACCAGCTTGAATATCTGTAAGTTCATGGTTCCTGTATTGCTGAAGCCTCACTTGGAGAATTTTGAGCATTACTTTACTAGCATGTGAGATGAGTCCAACTGTGCGGTATTTTAAGCATTCTTTGGCCTTGGAATGAAAACGGACCTTTTCCAGTCCTGTGGCCACTGCTGAGTTCTCCAAATTTGCTGGAATGTCGAGTGCAGCACTTTCACAGCATCATCTTTCAGGATTTGAAAGAGCTCCACTGGAAATCCATCACCTCCACTAGTTTCTTCGTAGTGCTAAGGCCCACTTGACTTCACATTCCAAGATGTCTGATACTAGGTGAGTGATCACACCATCGTGATTATCTGGGTCGTGAAGATGTTTCTGGTACAGTTTTTCTGTGAATTCTTGCCACTTCTTCTTAATATCTTCTGCTTCTGTTAGGTCCATATTGTTTCTGTCTTTATCGAGCCCATCTTTGCATGAAATGATTCCTTGTTATCTCTAACTTTCTTGAAGAGATCTCTCGTCTTTTCTACTCTGTTGTTTTCCTCTATTTCATTGCATTGATCGCTCCAGAAGGCTTTCTTATCTCTCCTTGCTATTCTTTGGAACTATGCGTTCAGATGCTTATATCTTTTCTTTTCTCTTTTGCTTTTTTCTTCTCTTCTGTTCACAGTTATTTGTAAGGCCTCCTCAGACAGCCATTTTGCTTTTTTGCATTTCTTTTTCTTGGGGATGGTCTTGATCCCTGTTCCTGTACAATGTCACGAACCTCCGTCCATAGTTCATCAGGCACTCTATCAGATCTAATCCATTAAATCTATTTCTCACTTCCACTGTATAATCATCAGGGATTTGATTTAGGTCATACCTGAATTGTCTAGTGGATTTTCCCTACTTTCTTCAATTTAAGTCTAAATTTAGCAATAAGTAGTTCGTGATCTGAGCCAGTCAGCTCCCCGTCTTGTTTTTGCACACCGTATGGAGCTTCTCCACCTTTGGCTGCAAAGAATGTAATCAGTCTGGTTTCAGTGTTGACCATCTGATGATGTCCATGTGTAGTCTTCTCTAGTGTTGTTGGAAGAGGGTGTTTGCTATGACCAGTGCGTTCTCTTGGCAAAATTCTATTATTTGCCCTGCTTCATTCCATACTCCAAGGCCAAATTTGCCTATTATTCCAGTTGTTTCTTGACTTCCTACTTTTGCATTCCAGTCCCCTAAAATGAAAAGAACATCTTTTGGGGGTGTTAGTTTGAAAAGGTCTTGAAAGTCTTCATAGAACTGTTCAATGTCAACTTCTTCAGCATTACCGGTTGGGGCACAGGCTTGGATTACCTGATATTGAGTGATTTTCCTTGGGAAGGAACAGAGATCATTCTATCGTTTTTGAGAGGGCATCCAAGTACTATATTTCAGATTCTTTTGTTGGCCATGATGGCTACTCCATTTCTTCTAAGGGATTCCTGTCCACAGTAGTAGATATAATGGTCATCTGAGT
>SJYA01007677.1:0-17984 GCA_006410615.1 Neotragus moschatus | reverse complement strand
TAGCGCTTCTTTCCACCTGCCAAACTCAGAAGTATGTTCATTTTTCCCTGCTTTTGAGTCAGTCATAAAGTGAGCGTAGATCAGAGGTTCACATCACTAAGAAAATGCCACAAACCATGAAGGAGTGTGCGCCTGTGTGTGCATAAGCCTATGGCCACATGTGTGCACATGTGTTCATGGGCATGGATTACCAAGTGAAGGAGCCCATTGGCAGAGGCAGCCCGATGGAGGGAAAGCCTTCATGTTTGAGCATGAGATAGACCACGTGAGACCCGACTTATGATGAATGTCTTTAAAACAAAAATAACAGGGGCCAAGGGGCTGAGGGAAGTTCCCTTTGTTGAGGGCTGTCTATGTAAGCTGTCCAACACATACATACATATATATATACACTTCCCAGGTGGCTCAGTGGTAAAGAATCTGCCTGCCAATGCAGGNCGACTTATGATGAATGTCTTTAAAACAAAAATAACAGGGGCCAAGGGGCTGAGGGAAGTTCCCTTTGTTGAGGGCTGTCTATGTAAGCTGTCCAACACATACATACATATATATATACACTTCCCAGGTGGCTCAGTGGTAAAGAATCTGCCTGCCAATGCAGGAGACACGGGAGATGCAGGTTCGATCCCTGGGTTGGGAAGATCCCTTGGAGAAGGGAATGGCTACCCACTGCAGTATTCTTGCCTGGATAATCCCATGGACAGAGGAGCCTGACGGGCTACAGTCTGTGGGGTTGAAAAGAGTCAGACATGACTGAGCAATTAACACTAACCAACCCCCTTGTAGGGCGCCTGCTCCACGGAGCCTGAGTGCTCAGCGCTGTGTTCATGACAACTCCATCGCTAGGGCAGGCCTGGCGCCTAGTAGGTGCTCAAACCATCCTTCTTGATAAACTGAGCTGCAATCTCCTATTGACACATCTGAAGAGATTCCTCCTCTTCCCCTCAAAGCTGATTTCTCCTCTGCCTTCACCGCTTCTATTTATAACCTTGTTTTCCAAGGTTTGAAACCCCAAAGTCATCGTTGGTGACAGCTCGAGGATCCATCCGTTCACTCCGTCCTACACGTTGTAATAACTGTAATCTTCCTACAGCCCAGCTCTGATTCTGTCAGTCCTCGTTCATAACACCTGGGGAGTTGTCCTTCACTTTCTGAAGAAAGGCCCCCTGCTCTTTGAGGTGGACATTCTCCCCAGTGCTCACATTTGCCTGTGTTCTCCCTCCAGTGGGGGATGGCTCGCCCCCTCCCCGCCCACATCCCCCTGGGGCCCCTGCTGTGAGGCCCGGGACCGCACATGCTCCCGCAGCACCCTCCTGGACAGCCTGCCCTTTGGCACACACTCCTGTATTTTCTCAGTACCTTTCTGCTTGGTGTTTCATCCTTCGAGGATAACGGTATCTGCACTTCAAAACAGCAGTAAAAATCAGTTTGCACTCCTCCTTCCTCTGTGGAGAATGGCAGGGGCTGTGCTTGCTCTCAACATTATTAACCTCTGGTCCAAAAGTAAGAGTGCCTCTTCTTCCTCTAAATAAACTCCCATGGGTTCCAGAGTTTCTCTTTGCGGGGGCTTGACACTCCTGCATTTGGTTTAGAATCTGGCGTCTTTGGAGTCAACTACTGGAGACGTGTCTGATTTTCAGCCTTGTCACCCAGAGATAAACCCTCACATTGTTCAAGAGTGTCTTCCCCTCTCCCTCCTCTCTGAGCAGGACCTGGACCATGGGCAGGAAGTGGGGCTCGGGTGTCCCCCGTGTCTGGGTCCAAGGGCAGCACAGGCGCCAACAACAAGGACCCACGGACTGCACCCCTCTTGGCCTTCCTGGTGCTGACACCCTCCTTCAGGAGCCTGATACTCCGGATTCTGCAGGGATCCCACTAGGAATTCCTGCAGCTGAGGGGAAGGGGGGACCCCACCAGGCCAGGCTGTCTTTCTGCTGAATTACCTGGGTCCTCCCAGAACACCACACAGGAGCAGCCACCCTCTGATGGGTTTCTGATGTGGCAACTCTTACCCTTACTGGCAGAACCTTGGGGGCGAGGTGCCTTCCCAGACTCACCCTCTCGCTGAATGTCTTGACTTTCTGATTCCTGCTCAATCATTCAACTTCTTTCCAGAATTCAGGAAATCTGCTTCTGTGTTCTCCCTGGATTCCTGCCTGCTCTCTGATCAGCCTTCCTGCTGTGGTTTGCTGTGCTAAGTCACTTCAGTTGTGTCCAGCTCTTCACGACCCCATGGGCTGTACAGCCCACCAGGCTCCTCTGTCCATGGTATTTTCCAAGTAAAAATACCATGGAGTGGGTTTTACTGGAGTGGGCTGCGATTTCCTTCTCCAGGGGATCTTCCCTACCCAGGGATCGAAGCTGCACCTCTTACGCCTCCCGCATCGGCAGGCGGGTTTTTCACCTCTAGTGCCATAAATCTTGCCTCATCTGTGTCACAACCTGGCTTTTTAAAATCAAAGAATCTCACTGGAGATATATATATATATATATATATATATATATGTAAATCTCACTGGCACACCAGAATGTCGCTAACCACTTTCGAATGTCTGTTTAAAGCTTAGAGCTGAGCAATCATCTTCCAGTTCTTAGATTCCTATTTTCATGGAGGAGTGAGTGACTTGACTGCAGTGTGGGAGGAGGCAACCAGGTGTGGATGGTGGGGTTGCCAGACAAAATACAGGATGCTCAGTTAGATGTGAATTTCAGATAAACAACTGATAGGTGTTTAGTATAAGTATTACATCCAAATAGTGCATAGATCATAATAGCCTAAGTAAAACTGACTGTCTAACTGAAATTTAAGTTTAACTAGGTGTCCTGTATTTAAATTTGGGGCTCCCTAGGTGACCCAGAGGTAAAGAATTTGTCTGTCAATGCAGGAGATACAGGAGACATGAGTTCGATCCACAAGCTGACAAAATCCCCTGGAGGGAGAAATGAAAACGCACTCCAATATTCTTGCCTGGGAAATCCCATGGACAGAGAAGCCTGGTGGGCTATAGTCCATGGGGTCACAGAGAGTCGGACACGACTCAGCGACTGAGCGACAATACAATAAGAACTCTTAACAGAAACAAGCATGTCTAGCCACAGAAGACTCACCAGGAATTAAATAGATCAGTTAATATTTTCAAAATTATGGTCTTTTTTATACTATACTGAACTATAAAAAGTGGAGCAGATACAGCAAAAATCCCGTATGACAATATATTTAATAGAAGAGTAAGGCTACTTGTTATCATTTTAGATGATACAATATAGAAATTAGCTTACACTCTAAAATAAAGTCATTTTATACCCCATGTTTCTAAAATTAATTTATATATAATTCTATACTGTTGGATTCTTTCTTTTTTGTATTTGTGCCTTTCGCCAACTTTTATGGTAAAAATTTAAACTACGGGAGTTTTCAGTTTAGAATTACCATTGTTCATACAGTTCTTTTTGATAGAGCAACTTGGAAATTATGATGAATAATCTTTTGATTTATGCTGTTATTAAAACATAAATGAGAATATCTATTATGTCAAACACAGGAAATTCATAGATCAATTGATTTTTGTGGCTGGGTAATAATGATAGAGGATTAGATGGTTGGATGGCATCGCTGACTCAATGGACGTGAACCTGAGCAAACTCAGAGATCGTGAAGGCCAGGGAACCTGGCGGGCTGCAGTCTGCATTCACGCACACTCTGTTGCTTCAGTCCTGTCTGACTCTTTGTGACCCCATGGACTACAGCCTGCCAAGCTTCTTCTCTATCCGCGGGCTCCTTCAGGCAAGAATAGTGAAATGGTGGCCGTGCCCTCCTCCAGGGGATCTTCCTGACCCAGGGACTGAACCAGCCTCCCCTATGTCTCCTGTATGGGCAGGTGGGTTCTTTGCCGCTAGTGCCACCTGGGAGCCCAATGCTGCAGTCTGTGAGGTTGCAAAGAGTCAGACACAGCTGAGCTGCCGAACAACAATAAGAAATTCACAGCTTTTCAACCTTTCCTCTCAGTAGTTCTGAGAGCTAATTAACTGTATAGAACATGTTGGAGTTCTGCTGTTAAACACTTCAGTTTCCAGTTTTCTAGTTCAATGACATACTCATTGGTCTAGATTGTCAGGCTTTGCCTTGGTCATGGAAATAGATGGTTAAAATTCCTACTCTTTGGTTGGTCCTACACAGTAAGCCTGACAACAGAGTTTGACTTGAGTAAACTTATAAATCACATTGGGCTGGAACACTGAGACCTCCAGTAGACAGTAGACAGAAATTAATTTCAAATAACCCTTGAGCAAATAATAAAAAAGGCCACTTCTGGCCATTACCTACCTGGACAAATGTACCTCCAGAGACGAAGTAGTTAAGAGACATTTGATTCCATTAATTTTGATTTTTTTTTCAGTTCTTTTCATTAACATGATTTCTAAATATTAAAGCTGACTTCAGATCTTAACTAGAAGGTTATAGCCAAGGGGAACAAATGGGGGAGCCTAGTGGGCTGCCGTCTCTGGGGATGCACAGAGTCGGACATGACTGAAGCGACTTAGCAGCAGCAGCAGCAGAATTCCTAATTAGGTTATTTTGTAAGTTTTTTTTTTTTTTTTTGATGTGGACCACTTTCAAAGTTTTTATTGAATTTGTTACAATATTGCTTCTGTTTCATGGTTTGGATTTTTGGCTGTGAGGAATGTGGGAACTTAGCTTCCCAACCAGGGATCAAACCCACATCCTCTGCACTGGAAGACAAAGCCTTAATCACTGGACCACCAAGAAAGTCCCCAGGTTATATTTTTAAAGTTGAAAATCAAGATCAACGGTTACCATTTAGGGAACCCTTATTAGCTGCCAGATATATACTCTATTCTGGCTTCCCTGGTGGCTCAATTATGGTAAAGCATCTGTGCTGTTTGGGAGACCAGAGTTTGGTCCCTGAGTTGGGAAGATCCCCTGGAGAAGGAGATGTCAACCCACTCCAGTATTCTTGCCTGGAAAATCCCGTGGACAGAGGAGGCTGGCAGGCTACATTCCATGGGGTTGCAAAGAGTCGGACACGACTGAGCAACTTCACTTATTCTCCATATACTTGAGATGCCTTATCTCTTTTAATCCTTAAAAATATCTCAATGAGGAAGGTATCAGTATTATTATTTTACCCCCATGTTACAGGTTTATGGATGTTTATTACCCAGTTCAAGGTCACACAGCCAGTTAGTAGCACATGAAGATATGAACCCATTCACTGTAGATTTCCTGGTTTTACGTACTAAACACCATTTCCTACAACTTCTTTTCACTGATAACAGTTCCACAGTGTCTCTAGTAGTATAGCCAGCTAGCAAAATAATACTTTAATACCCAAGAAGCACACTCAGATAGGTACATTCTTACAAAATTTCTAAATATTATTACTATTCATTTTCCTTTTCCCTATAATATATAATAGGTTCCAAATTACCCACTGGATTAAAATTTGAACATGTCATAAATCTTTACATATTCCTATATTGTACTTTGTCCTTTTAAAGTATAGTTCTTGAGCTAATTATAAGTAATTTTTAATTATCTTTTTAATTTCAACTAATTCCTTTTAGTCAAGAGCACTTCCTAGACAAAGGATTTTTCAGTTCTGATATCAACACCACTTTAACATTCAAAAGATAATCACTATTTTACGGGATATGTAATGCAGAATTTTAAAGCAAGGTTTCTCAGCGTGGAATTCTATGGATAGGATTCCCTGGCCACCAGGAAACATTCAAATTGTATGTGGACTTTTGCCCAGATATCTGAATACATGCGATGTTGGTGATGGTAAGGTACTCATAGCTTTCATCATAAAATTTTAGAGTCCATGACTTCAAGTACTGAATGGGTTATGATATTAAACCAACAGCTGGATATAGATGCTTCTCTGTACTAGAGTTCCTGCCGAAGCTGGACACAGCTCTCAGGTTAAGAGTTAGCCAAAGCCCTTGGACAACTATCGGGGCCATGGGTGGTGAGCTCCTGCTCAGAGGTGCTCAGAGGTGCCTGGGAGCTCTCTCCCATCCCTGGTGAAACTTCAGGATTTGAGGTTCACGACCCCTGACGTTGGAAGACTCATGCACACACGCATGCTCAGTTGCTCAGTCGTGTCCAACTCCTGCGACCCCGTGAACTGTAGCCCATCAGGCTCCTCGGTCTATGGGATTCTCCATGAAAGAATACTGGAGCGGGTTGCTGTTTCCTCCTCTGGGGGATCTTCCCGACCCAGGGATTAAACCTGCCTCTTCTGCATTGGCAGATGGATTCTTTACCACCGACTCACCTGGGAAGCCCTTGGTAGACCCAGGGAACCTGTTATTTCTTTGAAAAACAAGGAAACCTTCAACCCAGGGACCCTCTCCTTATATTCCCCATCTATTACCTATGCATTGCTCCTGCACGCTGGCCATCCCCACCAGCCAACATCCAGTGCCCCCATGGTGTCTGCCCCTTCACTGAGTCACCTGGCAAAACCTCTAGCCTGCTGACATTGGGCTGCCTGCCTTCTCTTCTGGGGGTCTTGAACATGGCTGAAGACAAAGCCCAAACAAAGCCACAGGTTCCTCCCTCCCCACTGTAGTTTGTAATCACTCACCTCAAGTGGGCTCTCAGTCTTGCCCAAATCTCATATCCGACCTCCAGTTCTCAAACCCCCTCCCCACCATGGGATGGGTAAGCGCACACCTGCCCCTCAAGCCCCCAGCTCCTAAGGCTCTTGCCCCTCCCCTCAAACTCAACTGAGGAGCCGGCGTTTATCTCAGCTAGAAGCAAAAACAGTTGCAGATCTCCATCAGATCTTCCAAGACAGCTGCATCTGGGCCAGTCCCCTCTGCTGATCCTTTCCTTCAAATTAGTGAAGAGTCCCTGTTTCCTTTGGTACCACTCAACCACCCCTTCTTCCATGTGTAAGATCCTTACCTAAAATTCTCCCTCTTTCTCCTGCACCACTAAGGTTTCATCCTTCTTCTGTGGCAATCCCACCAGCATTAAAACATGCTGTACAATCTCTCTTTTTTAAAAGAATATAAATTTATTTATTTTAATTGGAGGTCAGTCTCTTATCTGAAATAAAACAAAGCAAGCAATCATACATACGCACTGGACCCCACGTGCATGCCAAGTTGCTTCAGTTGTTTCTGATTCTTTGCGACCCAGGGACTTTAGCTCACCAGGCTTCTCTGTCCATGGGATTTTCCAGGCAAGAATACTGGTGTGGGTTGCTATTCCCTTCTCCAGGGGATCTTCTCAACCCAGGGATGGAACCTAGGTCTCCTGTGTTACAGGCGTATTCTTTACAGTCACTTGAGCCACCAGGGAAGCCACACTTGACCCCACACGGACATCTAAACACTGTGCTGTTTTCCTTTCCCTGCTCTTCTTAGAAAAAAAAAATTCAAGAAATGCTTAAAATGATAACAGTACCAAAAATATATTGATAATGATAGCAAACACCTATGTCACGCAAATACTGTGTTCAGCAGTTTGCACATATTACCCTAATGACTTCACATAAGAATCCTATAATTATTAACAATAAAGAAAGAGTCATTTAACATGATATTAACATTTAACATCCTCATTTAACACGTGACCAAACCAAGTCACAAAGAGGTTAACTGACTATTCCAAGGTCACATCAGCCAGGACCCAGACGAGCTAAGGTTCAAACCAAGGTAGTTCATACTCTCAACCTTCTCTCTGACTTTTATCTACATTTCATTCCTGCATTTCTTCACTGATATTCTGGTGAATCTGATACATCAGGATTTAGCATCCATCCTCCGAAAGCTCATGCTATGGAATGCAATGGTTAATTCTCAGCTTTCCTTACACTAGTCCTGCCAGCCACGTGGGACCATTGGGATTACTTTCTCCTTCTTTGGCTGTTTTCTTCCCGAGGTCAGAATACCGCACTGTCCTGGGTCTACTGGTTGGCTTGATTTCTCCGCTCGACCCTCTTCTCTGCAAAGGCTTTACAAGCTTTGGGGGATCCTGCTCATCTCCTCTGGTCTCTGGAGATTCTAGTCGCATGGGATTCACAGGCTGATGGCTTTCACGGTTTTCTCCCACCTATGCACTGAGTGCCAGCTTCCAGTCTCCACTTGGATAGAAAATGTTAGGTTGGCCAAAAAGCTTGTTTGGGTTTTTTGGTACCATCAGATGAACTTTTTGGCCAACCCAATAGTAATTCAAAATAGACAGGCCCCAAACTGTTTCCACTTACCCCTTCCTGCTGCCTCTCACCCTATCTATCTCCTGCAATCTCCCACCTTAGGAAATGACAAGCCTGTTCTTCCGGTCACTCAGGACAAAACCACTGCAATCATCTTTACCTCTTCCCTGTTTTGAAAACCTTAAAGTCAGTTCCCCAGGACCTCCTATGGGCTCTGCCTTCAGTATACTCTAATTCACATGCACCACCCGGTCTGTGCATCAGGGCCCTTGCACATCCAGTTCCCAGCATCTCAAATACTCTTCTCTCTGCTGAATGACATCCACCTCTTATATCAGTCTCTATTCAAAGGTCACATCCATAGAAAAGCTTTCTGCACTGCCGTGTGTAAAGTAAGACACCACTTCATCCTCCTGTTCCTATCTTAAATTATTTTCTTCAGAACCTCTTATCTATCAGTGATTGTGTTTCTTTGTTTAATATTTCTTTCTTCTGACTGCTATGCAAGCTCCAACAGAATAGAAAACTGTGGCTGTTTTCCAATACCTGGCAAAGTGCCAGGCCCATGGATGATGCTCCATAAGAAGTTGCCAGATAAATCTACACCATGATTTGGTGTAATACAGATATTTTTAAAGAAGATCCCCAAATAAATATTTAGAAATTAAAAAGTGTACATTGAACGAACATCCTTAAAAAACCCTGTCATGTCATTTCCAAATTTTGTTGCATGACTTATCAACAGTAAGTCCACAGTTCCATTCACCTTTTCATATTTGGATTTCCTTTAACTGATGGTCAGAGTATTTTAGTATATCATATTTTACTCTGAAATGGACAGTGTTTCGTACTTCTGTGAAGCCATCATGCCTACTGCTGTAGATGTATGCAAACCCACCTGATAATTGAAAACACTAATCATATTTGAAGTGCAAAAGACGCTGCGTGGCTGACACTGTTCTCCGTGGACTTCGCCTTCCCGCTCATCAGTCGTAGGCATCACAAGCTTGCATTCAACTGGCACAGTCCACTTTCAAAAGCAGCAAATATCAAAAGGAAATGAAAATGCTGCTCAAGTGCATTTTGTGTAACTCTTTTTTCTTTAGTTTTTGTCAAGTCAGTTGATAGGTTTTGGCAGGAAAGAGTTCTTTGAGAATACTAATAGAGTTCATTTTCACTCATATAAGTAAAGTTGCTTCAGTTTTTGCCATGTTTTTCCACTAGGCTTTTTGTTTTCTAAATATTGGTGGCCTCAGACAAACCAGAGACTAAATTAACTTTTTTTTTTTAAGCCTTTCTGTGTGAGGAAATAGTACAGAATATTAAACACTTAATCAGCCCACAAATGAAAAAGGAAAAGTATCTTAAAGTGAAAAGAAAAAAGGTACCTTTGAATCTTCAAAAATTCTGAAAAGTAACGGCAATGCTGAAGGTTAATGAAACAGAATTTCAGATAGATTTATATAACCTATTTTCCATCTTGATAAATATGAAGGCATCTTCAAAATACTATGCAATAAATTGTACCTATTCTGTTAAAAAGTCACACATATTATCATTTCTTTCTCAAATAAATGCAGGGATTAACAGTGAATTCTAAAAATCAGTTTATCATCTTTCTAATATATGGGACACAAAGCTGAGATGGTAACAGATCCACCATCAAGCCATGTAGAATTCAAACAGTTTGAGCTCTCAGAAAAAGTGACAGAAAGGTAGATCATATTTTACAAAATAATGATTTCCTATGCATGCTTGTTGCTGCACTGGAAAGATTTATTCTTCCATACTTGTCACTTGCAGATGTGAGTGATAATAAAGACAATTAGGTCAAGTCAATGTCACCTTCCATAGATAAACCACTGTGTTATGGAGTATGCCTGCCATCCCATCATCCTGGGTTTATCTCCATGCTCTGCCCAGGTGACAGGGATAACAGAACACAGATCTAAAAGCTTCAGATGACAGTCACAGGCCAGAGAAAGTCACTCTATTTACTGGTAATATCACATTCTTCATCACGCCTAAACAAGCCATTGAAGAAAGACCTCTCATCATTGCAAAAGCCATCTCAAACCATGGCCTGATCAATGCAAGACATTTAGATAATGATGTAATAAAATGTAAAGCTGCAACTGTGGAAGGTTCATTAAAAATGGAAATATAGTTGAAAGAGAAAGATGGGAAACGCATGAGGGAATAATTGCTTGGTTCCAGAGAGATGAGAGAAATACAGATCACACAAACACACACACGTGCACACACACAGGGGGAGGGAACAAGGTCAAGATGTGGTCATTGGTGAAGAGATTCTGCTGGGACTGGCTCGCAGCACCGTCTCCCATGTCTGATTCTAAAGCAGAGGCAAGTTCTTCAAGTCCAGCCCCATCCCCCCACCTTTCATGACCTTGATTTCAGACACAAGGAAATCTGATCACAGAGTCTCCCAGCCCTGAGTCCTTCTGACCAAAGTGGAGGCTCACACACTGTGGCCCCTGGTGCTGCCCCATCCTTCCCCTTGCTACAGGCATCTGCACTGTGAAGCAATTTCCCACCATTTTGAAAATTTAAAAAATAAATTAAATTAAAAATAAATAAGTGAATAAAAGAAAATGAAAAAAAAAAAGTCAGTGAGTCACATGATCTAGGAAGACAGATAAGCGGGGAAAGGTAGCTGGTCATTCCGCTCCTGCCTAGGAGCAGGCCACAGGGCAAGTCCCCGCCTCCCAGCAGCACCATTTAGAGAAGGCTTAAGTCAATCTGCCCTCCTGGGTTTTGAACTCGCCCTCACCTCCCCTCCCACAAACAAAGAGCATGACATGCTGAAAACTTCCTGAGGGCAACTAATCAGGGTCATGGCTGATATTTCATTCCACATTCTTCCAAATACTTCATGATTTATGCTTTCTTTCCCCCTTTCCTTTAGGAGAGTTTTAAAAGGTGGTGGACAACAAAGACATTTCTCTTTGGACTCCAAAGCTTTAACATCAGCACTGCGTTTCTCTTCTCCACTACCAAGACCTGCTTCACAAAGGTCAACTCTGACTTTGACTTGGAAATCCTTCCACATTGTTTCAAACACCCCAAGCCTAGCAAACCATGGCGAGTTTGGGAACAGACTCACACTCTTTCTGTATTATCATTACAGTGTTAAAATTTTCTCTATATATATTATTATAGTGTTCAAAATTATGAATGTTGTTGAATGAAATATTACTAAAAGTGAAGTAAGAAAGAAGCTATAAAGTCACCTGTGGTCTTAGTGAATGGACTCAGCAGCAAATAAGAAGTTCCTGCAGGAGACCTACTGCCTCTGAGTAGTTTAAAGAATATACTATAGACGCTTGAACTATCCCAGTTGATTATCCACTGGGTAATCAACTAGTGTATCACCTTCTTTAAAATAATATAATTAACTTTTTCAAGGGCTTTTTCAAAATAAGCATGTCATACCTATGAATGATCCCTAATATTTTATTTTATTTTATTGAGGGATAACTGCTTTACAACATTGTGTTGGTTTCGGCCATATGTGAATTAGCCACAGGTACACACATGTCCCCTGTCCCTCATGTTTAAATCTAACAACTTTATTAAAAATCTAAATTGACAGTGGCTTATAATTACTCTATAAAAATAGAGTGGTTTCTTTAATACTACCTAGTTTCTTTTTAATGAGCTGACAAATATTTTTATAAATATTTTCCTGATTTTTTTCCCTAAAAGATAAATGTGAGAAACACTGATCTCTCGTTTCCAGAATTAAATTCTCTCTATGTGTGCTTGTGAAAACTGGGTATTTGCCAAGGTTCCACTTCTCCAGAAAATCTTTTTCTCTTTCACATTTCTGAATTTTTTTCTTTTTTTTTTCTCTCTTTCCCTTTCCCCCTTCCCATCCCTCCTTTACACAAATCTGCAGGTTTCCGTAGACCCTCCGGGGGGAGCAAGAGAAGGCAAAAGAGATCATACTTGAAACTGGAAGAAGGATTTGAATTTTCCAGAAGAAGGGAAAGGGTCTTTTCTGTTGAGAAGACAGTCTGCAGAAAAAGCAAAGTAGCCCCAAATGGCACAAACCCCCTTAAAGGCAGAGCACTGGACCACACAGAAGGCGAAACGCAGGAGAGGGGTAGAGGTGGGGTCTGGGACTCGGGGTGTATAAAACTGCAGAGTCTCTTACTTCAGAGCGCGGACTTGGACTCTATTCCAGAGGCAGTGGAGCAGACCTTTGTAGCTTATGAGTAGCGCATAAGCTACTGAGAAGGCGAATGCCGAGATGGAGTTGGTTTTGACCATGGTGTTTTCGAGACACAGGGAAAAGAAGGCCGAGAACCCAGAGCTGGGGCCACCCAAAGGCTCTGCGTCTCTCCAGGTAAGTGATGACAAGGGTCTGCATTAAGGGAGAAGTAGTGGGGCTCGAGCCGGAGGTCTGGATGATGGGGTATCAGAGATAAAGCCAATGGCCAACGTTGTGATTTGGGAGGAAGAGGAGGAGTCTTGACAACTCAGCCCAGGTTTTTGCTTAGGAAGTGAAAGGGTTGCAGAGGGTACAGATCTGAAGAGCCAGAACAGACTTAAGGTCTTTGGAGACAAGATATAAGGCTTCTGAGGTGTCCGGAACGATTATCCTATATATGCAAATGTGGCCGTCAAGAGAGGAGTCTGGCATTGGCTTATAAGCTGGGCAGGTAAGCAGACAGCAGCAGGGAATTCTGATCGGCAAAGATCAAGGTGCTCACCCAGGACAGGATTCCAGCCTCCAAGAAGGGATGCGATTCACCAGAGCAGAGCAAGCACCTGGGCGCTGGGGCGCTGAACCAACACAGTGTTTTCTAGGGGAGCTCAGGCCCTGGATTCAACTTGCTATTGAACCCTATAAATGTGACTGGCACTGTCTTCCTGGTTTCTGACTCCAGTGTCTGGAGGGGATAAACCTGTTGAAGAGGACAGAAGGGACTCTGGACAAGCCTGAGGAACCTTTTTCTTATGTTCTATGCCAAATAGGGCCTCTATGCCAATTCGGCTTCCTGGTGGCTCAGATGGCAAAGAGTCTGCCTACAGTGCGGGAGGCCAAGGTTCAATCCCTTGGAAGGGAAGATTCCCTGGAGAAGGGCAGCCCACTCCAGTATTCTTTGCCTGGAAAATGCCGTGGACAGAGGAGTTTGGCAGGCTACAATCCATGGAGTCACAAAGAGTTGGACATGACTGAGCAACTTTACATGTTTGTATGCCAAATACCAAGAAGATCCAAAACAACAGTAAAGAATAATGCCCAAACCCCTTCACAGGTGGGTTTCCCATCGGGCTGAAATCCTGCTGCCCGACACCTAGGTAACCTGCCCTCCCGTGTGGCATTCTCCAGATCACAGCCCACCCATCATTTACCAGGGGTTCCCAGGTGGCGCTCGTGGTAACGAATCCACCTGCCAATGCAGGAGACACAAGAGACGTGGGTTCAATTCCTGCGTAAGGAAGATCCCCTGGAGTAGGAAACAGCACCCCACTCCAGTATCTTTGCCTGGAAAATTCCATGGGGAGAGGATCCAGGCGGACTACAGTCCATGGGGTTGCAAGGAGTCAGACACAACAGAAGCAACAACAATTATTTACCACCTGTAACCACTTGAAACCCACCTGGGAAAATCTTAAAGAGCACACATTAGGAGTTAATCACATGTTCTTTTCGTTATCTAAATTTACTAAAGAGACTGTCTCCATGGACTGAAAAGATCATAAAAATGAAATATGCCCTCTGCTTTCCTGAATCACCTAGGAAATATTTGAGTATATTTCCCTTTGCTTCTCTTTTCTTAATAATGATGAAAAAAAACTAAATGGTATCCATCCCAACAGGGTTGGGGGCACACCAGGTTACTGGCAGGAGAGAATCCTGGCTTCCCTGAAAAGATGAAATGTCCCAGGCTTCTCAGCCTGAGGGCAGCCTGCCATTGCCACCACAGTGCACCATTGACCGGGGAGAGGGTAACAGGATGGGGAGAAGTATAGTTGGCCCATTGTTTACAAGGAACTCCAGACATCCTCATTGGCTGGATATTAATTGAAAGAAACCGTTTGTGTTGTGGTTAAAATAGTTTGCTTCTTAAATTTGCTAAGGAATGGGTGTTGAATTTCTCAAAAAAAAAACCTTCAAAGCCAAGTTTAATTTTTCCAGCTTTCAACCTAAGGACACATTATCCTCTTTTTCTAAAGAGTGAAAGCCTTAAATAGAAATCAAAGTCTGAAACACAAGAACTGACCCCCTTTGCCTGAACTGGTGTTTAACAAGAGCCGACACTAAGCATTTCCCTTCTTCTGAGAAACTGGTTCGAAGGTCAAACTTAATGGAAGTCTTCAGAAGCTTTATTTTCCCTTGCAGGCTTAAATGAATGGCTTAGAGCTTGACCCAATAAAATCTAGATTATGAAGCAACCACAGATGTTGAAGAAACCTCCATTTTCCCCTTTAAAATAATTATCTGTAGGAGATCAAAAAACAGTATCTTGATATTTCATTAAAATATTCCATAAACACATCCACATATACATATACACCTTTTATTTTCAATGACCATAAAGATTTAACTGTAAATTTTTTACTAAGTCTGAGCTACTATCATCGGTATTGACAGTACCCAACGATCAAAACATTTGATGATTAGAACATACAATACTTGATACATCATTAATAAATATAAAACATTTTTATTTAAAAAGGATCCTTTAAAGAGATGGATGTAGGGTTTAAAAAATTAATTGATGACTCCATAAATTAACATTTATTTTGCTAGAATGACATAGTCAGGAGCAATCTTTCTATTTGGGGCTTTAATAGATGTCAATTTTGAGAAACACTGTTCACATAAATATACAGTAAGTTTCCAGATGAATGCAAGATTGGCCTTAGAAGGTGGAGATGTATTGTGAAAGGAAATGAGAAAGGAGAATAGGTGAAGGGTAGAGAGATGCTGGTGAAGATGAGCACCTAGAAACAGATGTCTTGGAAGGCTCAGTGTGCCTCACTTTAATTGGGACACACAGCCTCAGCCACAAAGTCACCAGTCAGGACTTGGGGGGTAGGACTCCTATCCTCAACCCCAGAAAGCCTCGGGACAACAAAGACAGTCCTGCCGCTGCTTTCTGGGTGTGTCTTACTTTCTCTCTCCAGCCCGCTCCCAAGGACTCAGATCCTTGTTCTTCCAGACAGCTTAGCCCTATACTCTTCATCAGGGGTGCAAACGCCACAACAATGGGTGAGAAATACCCGGACCTTTTAATGACATAGGATGAAAATGCTTGGGCTATACCAACCTTCAGATCAGGGCTTCTTAGACTGAAATGCAAACTGCATGACCGGAAATCTTGTTAAAATGTAGATTCTGGTGGCAGGTGTGGGGTGGGCTCTGGGATTCTGCATGTCTACAGGGCTTTGCTTGGGAGACACTTTGACTGTACAGAATGGTTTGACCTCCACCTCCANCTATACCAACCTTCAGATCAGGGCTTCTTAGACTGAAATGCAAACTGCATGACCGGAAATCTTGTTAAAATGTAGATTCTGGTGGCAGGTGTGGGGTGGGCTCTGGGATTCTGCATGTCTACAGGGCTTTGCTTGGGAGACACTTTGACTGTACAGAATGGTTTGACCTTGACCTCCATGCTGGCCAGCTGAATTGTAAGGAGCAGGCATGACTAAATCCCCAAAGAGCAGGAAACGCCCACCTCCATGATGAGGGGGCTCAGGCTACAGGGGGATGCTTTGGCTGAAACTAATCAGAGAAACTGGGTGTGGCTGAGTGTGACATCAGAGCTGCAGGAGGTCAAAGGTAGGCACGGAAGGGACAAGAGAGGAAATAACAAGGCCTTGAACAAACCTAAGAGATTCTGGCCTAATACACTCAGATGACCTCGGCTAGCTGAGGAAGGTGGATTTGGTTGGGATCTGGTTCGGCAGTAAAGAATCCACCTGCAGTGCAAGAGACATGGTTCTATCCCTGGGATGGAAGATCCTTTGGAGGAGGAAATGGCAACCCACTCCAGTATTCTGGCCTGGCAAGTCCCATGGACAGAGGAGCCTGGTGGGCTACAGTCCATAGGGTTGCAAACAGTCAGACACGACTGAAGAGACTTTGCACGCATGGCATACGTGTTTTCACAAATTCATACTACAACATTTTGAAACATGAGTTTAAATTTTGTTAATTATATGATCAACTCTATTGAACACTTGGCTTCCTAAATTCAGACTTTGATCAGATAAGACAACACTCTAAGACAGCTGAAGTCAAATGATTCAGCTGCCCTATTATGCCACTCATATAACAATACAATAGAAAGCACAAGTGCAAGGTGAAATGTGATTAACATCTTAATGTCAGAGCTTGATTTCTAACTTCTGCAATACAGCGGATGTGATATCTGAGAGACGTTTCTTACTGTACATCAGTGATTCACTTTAATGTGCACAGAAATCACCTTATGTTATGCTAAGTTGCTCTAGTCATGTCTGACTCTGCGCAACCTTATGGTGTGTAGCCCGCCAGGCTCCTCGGTCCATGGGGATTCTCCAGGCAAGAATACCAGAGTGGGTTGTCATTTCCTTCTCCAAATCATCCTGGTGTCTTGCAAATAGATTCTTAGCCAGTCAATGCATTTCTAACCAGCACCTAGGTCCTGGACTACAGTTTGTCTAACAAGGCTCTAGAGAAGGAACTAGAAAGTGGCAGTTTTGGTCACTCCAGCATCTGTAATTTTTAAGTACCAAGATATATTCCAATATAAAATTCAAAAGGGGAGATCGACTATTTTATGGCAGTGATATGGACACTGAAGGAATGGAACAGGAAGACAGTGAGTCTTATTTGGGGGAAAGGATTCCATCCGTAAGTCCGAATGTCCAGTTTATCAAAGCACCAGTGATTCATTACATGATGTTGATTGGGTGATATGTTTAATGGCTTATGAGTGAAACCGCTTTTTCATTTGAAATCTCATTTTCTATAACCTACACGTGTATGTGGGGGCTTCCCTGATAACTCTGTTGGTAAAGAATCTGCCTGTGATGCAGGAGACCCTGGTTTGATTTCTGGGTTGGGAAGATCTGCGGGAGAAGGGAAAGGCTACCCACTCCAGGATTCTTGGGCTTCCCTTGTGGCTCAGCTGGTAAAGAACCCACCTGCAATGCGGGAGACCTAGGTTCGATCCCTGAGTTGGGAAGATCCCTTGGAGAAGGAAAAGGCCACCCACTCCAGTGTTCTGGCCTGGAGAATTCCAGACTACAGTCCACGGGGTCGCAGAGTCAGACACGACTGAGCAACTTGCACTTTCACACATGCGTGCATGCTCAGCTGCTTCAGTTGTGTCCGACTCTTTGCAACCCTATAGACTGTAGCCCACCAGGCTCCTCTGTCCATGGAATTCTCCAGGCCAGAATACTGGAGTGGGTTGCGATGCCCTCCTCCAGGGGATTCTTCCAAGCTAGGAAAGCTCTTTCCTCCAGGCAGGGTTGTTTTCCCCAGTATCTCTTTTCTTGGCTTGCTGATGGCAGTCCTGTCTCTGTGTCCTCGTGTGACTCTTATAAGAGAACCTGTGTGGTCGGACTAGGGCCCCACCCTGACGCCTTCATCAGCTTAATCACCTTGTAAAGACCTTTTCTCCAGGTATAGTCCCATTCTCAGTCCTAGGGGTTGCGATGGCAACAGATGAGTTTTGGAAGACACATTTCAGTTCCTAATAGCCCTCTTGTTGCTGTTGTTCAGTCGCTCAGTTGTGTATGACTCTTTGCTATCCTGTGGACTAC